>BQNB010000635.1:0-163830 GCA_026074375.1 Tanacetum coccineum | reverse complement strand
GATGTGTGTAGGAGTGTATGGGTTGTATAAAATTTAGTATGGATTTGGTATGGTTGTTGTTTGTTGCCGTGAGTTCAAAGAGAGAAAGAGAGATAGATAGTTTTCTTTTTACTAAGTGTTTTATGCAATGTGTGTTTATTTATCATATGCATACATGTATATAAGATGTAGGTCTAGTCAAAGGAACATGGTATGGTCTTAGGGATGGGTCTTGGTCTTGGTCTTTGGTCAAAGAGACAAGGTATGGTTGTGCTTAATGCATATGTGATGTACATTGACCAAGTGATAATGTTTCTTTTATTTTTCTTGTATAACCTTGCATACATTGCACTAATTTCGGCATATTTATGTTATATATGATATATTTTTGTAACTTTTATGTATTGGGTATAAAAGTGGGTATTTGTTGAAGCGTAGAAAAGTTTTGGTGGTTCCGGGTATGCCTAAATGTAATTTATCGCGAAACGTATACACTTTACGTATCCGATAAAAATAAATTGAACAAAGTTAATAATTATCCTCAAAATAATTACTTAACCCTTGCTTGATGTAAACATTTAATTGTTTGATGCCCGTTTACATTGACGCTAATTTTTAGCTTACGCGATTTCGCTTAACATTTACGATTTAAAGCAAACGCGTACAATACAAAAGGTACATTGTGGATTTATCGACGTCGTCAATGACTTGAAAACACCGGGTGTTATAGACACGAGTATTCTTCCGCGGTCAGTGTATGTCCGCGGAGGTGCAACGGGTGCGGCTTTGAAGATACTCACGTGCGTCTTTGGAATATCCGAAGCGTGACCCTTGTCAGGCTTAGTAGTCTGGCTATTTGTTGTAGTGGGCCTGGGCCCATATGCGCATATTATAAACTAAGCCCAGTAAGCTTGGTGTTTATACTATACGTCATCAAGTCACCCCATTCTAGTTTGTTTTACTGTACGCGGTACAATTATAGCGTGCGGTGAGCGTTACTTGACTAGAGTTCCGTGATCAAATTTTCTTCCGCTCCTACCTTGTTCTGCGTCTTTTGCGTCGTTTTGGCAGTTTGTTGTTGGTTTTGTGGGTTCTTCGTGTCCCTTTATATTCTACGTGATTTGACCGCCTGGGTCCCATATCCAGCTGTTATCATTATCTTTTTACTTTATTTTTGTACCGTTGATTGGGAAGTGTCTTGGCACGTGTCATCATCTTACCTTTACCTGACTTAAATATACCATGGGTATAAATAGTCGATTCATGCCCTACTGTTTCTTTTTTCATCTCTTTCACTTTTCCACCATTGTTGATAAATTTCAAGGTTTTCTAGTTGCACAACCTCCATTATTATAGCAGTTTGTTTTGACTCAGGTTAATCTCTTTGCTTCTCTTTTATTATGTGTAGTATTACATCCCTCAAATGTGTTCTTACACAAGAACACCTTGATGCTATTTGTGAAAAATATTTTGTTCTTGAGGAAGTTCATCCTCAATTGCCAAGCCCTGATGCCACCATGCATGAAAGACAAATGTATACCCGATTCATCGATTATGCCAACTATCGTATCCCGTTTCCTACCTTCTTCATGTCTGTTCTCACCCACTTCCATATTCTGTTTTCCCAATTGTCTGTGTTTGGATCTGCCAAGGTTTCTCATTTTAAAATCATGTGCCGTGTTTGTAACATTAAACCTAGTGTTAGTCTGTTCCGCTACTTCTATACGCATAATTACAAAAATGGCTAGTTTGGGTTTACTAAGCTCCCGAACGTCCGTGCTTGTTATTCTAAGAATTTGGATTCCGTGAAGAACTGGAATGATCATTTTTTCTGGGTTGATGAGTTTGTGGTTCCTGCTAACGCTTGGTTTAGTTGGTTTTCGGGTTCCAATATTGTTAAAGATCAAGCTCCTGCCCTTTCTGAATATAATATGGAGCATGTTAATAACCTTATTGCTCAAGCCTCTCCGTTCCTTAGGTTCCCGAAAGAATTTCTTTGTTGGGTTGGCATAAGCCGTAATTACCTTTTGAATAAAGATACTTACCCCCTCTTTGAGTTTGAGAACGGAGAGGGTGGGTCTTATACACACTTTGATTATTGCTTTTGTTTTTCTTGTTTCCTTATCCTTTTTCACTGTTGTCCTTTGCAGAGATGGATTTGAATGCTTTTATCCGTACCGCTGACCCCCGCAAGGTGAGGATTGTTGAAAGAGCAAGGGCTGAAAATGAGGGGCCTATTGTGACTGTGGCCAAGCACCGCACCGTAACCCTACTTCCGACCTCAGTTTCTCGTCCTGGAGTAGTTATCGGCTAGCGTAGAGAGGGAATTTGTTAGAGATGCGAGTGTCGGCGGTGGTGGAGATGAGGAGGTTGCTTCCGTTGGTGGTCAGGGTAATGTTGAACCAAGTGTGCCTATCACGGATGATGTTGGAACTGAAATACCTGGGCCCAAACGTACAAAGAAAAAGAGGGTTACCCGCGGGAGTGAAAGGACGCCTGCCGCTTCCCATCCACCTAAAAGGTTGAGAGCTGATTATGGAACAGCTGGTGGTTCCGCTACTGGAGGTAAGTCCCCTAGTGTTCTTAACAGGTTGCTCCAAGATTCCCGATTAATGGTAGAACAGGGTGTTCCAGCTCTTCCTACCTTACCCTTTATTACTTCCTCCGTGACAGCTTCACCTTTGGAGGAGGGCGGAGACCATACTGACTCCGTGACTGGTCCTTCTTTGCGAACTGTAGGTCCCTCTGCAAGGTTTATTGTTTTATCTGATTCTTCTCATCACTCGGCTACTAATTCCGCGGGTCCTGAGGGTGATTCCTTTGTTAGGTCCACTGCTCCGGTGATGACTGAGGCCATCGTTGTGACTACCATTGCTACTACAGTCGCTATTCCTGCTAATGTTGGCAAGGACAAGAGTGTGCCGCATCCGTCTATTTTGGTTCTTCTAGTTCATCTGAGAAGAAGGATTGTACTCTTAGTCTTTTTACAGGGAGGTCAGGTAGTGATTTTGCTACCGGGAGTATTTGTACGGAGGAGGTTATAGGTGCTGGTTTAGAGGAAATCTATGTTACTGAGTGGACCATGACCAAGGGTTTTGAGGTTAATGATGGTCATTCTTGTGCCAATATGATTGATCATTTCACTCCTCCTGCTTTCTTCAAAACTGTTCGCGAAATGGAGCATGAACAATTATTTGCTGAGTTTAACGTGTCCACCGCACGCAATTTAAGTTTGAGCTTCGAGGTGAGGATGCGTGCGGAGTACAATATTTTGGAGAAAAGGAAATGGAAATCCCTTGCTGAGGAGAAGGATTGTTTGTTGGGGGCGAAAGATAAGAAGATTGAAGAGTTGAGGTCCCAATTGCTAAAGGCAAAGGAGGAGTCTGTGGAGGTAGCCCAACTTCACGCTCGGGTTTCCAGCCTTGAGGCCACCGAGGGTTCGCTTTGAGGAGAAGTTGTTTCCGCCAAAGAACATAGCGGCCTTGTTGAGCAAGAATGTGGTTCTTTGAAATTAAAGGTGACGAGCCTCGAATCTATTATTGCTGAAAAGGACCGTGAACTTTCTGACTTAGGAGCGTCCTCTTCTTCCTTGAGGTCTCAGAACCAAAGTCTTGTTAATCAGGTATAATTTTCCATCCTTAACTGTTCTCTTCGTATTTTTGTGTTTTCCTCCTCTTATATATACATATATTTTTAGGTGCATGAGCTGGAGACTTCTTCCACGGATCTCCGTGAGAAGCTAGAGATGTATGAGGGAAGCATGAAACGATTAGAGGAGTTTTAGGACAACCTTATGAGACCTCTCGAGACTAGGTTAGCCGAGATTGATGTTGATTTCACCAGGTGTTGTATACGCTTTCAAGAGAGTTTCCATCCGCACCTCCTCAACATCATTGCAGGGCGGAGATGGTTACTAACACACAAGATGAAACTTCTTATGGCTAAGTGTCTCAATTCGACCGAGTATATGGAGACTCTCGGACATGCTTTTAGCCGTGCTATAGAGAAAGGAATGCAGGAGGGCCTGGCAGCTGGGATTGAGCACGAACAAGCTGGCAGATGTTTAACTTATCTTGAAGCTTAAATTCCCTCCGCAGAGGTTAACTTTAATTCTGTTGTCCGTGATCTTCATGACTTGGATTTTCTGCTTCTTCGAGAACTATCCAATAAGAAGGATTCCAGCACATGGGATGTTATGGATCTTCTTCGCTTAGATGATGCTGTGGCCGAGGCCTTAGGGATAACTGATCTTCAACCTGATATGAGTCAACTGATGGTTCCCATTCATCACAAACAGGATAGGGTCGTTATTGGGAGCCAAGCGTTGTCCGTTGCTTTGGATATTTGTCGCGAAAGGGTGGAGAAGATAGAAAGAAATCTTGTTGAGCGTCTCCTCTTCTTGAAAGACGTATTTGTCTCCTTGGATGATCCTTTGTCCGCTGAGGCTTTGATTGAGCCGCCGGTTGAGGCTCCTGCTACCAATGTTTTATCTACCATGGTCATTGTTCCCCATTTTGGTCCTTCTATTTCCGTAGAAGATTATAAGAACCCTGATTTAGTGGATGTGGTTCCGAAGGATGTTACTCCGGGACCAGAAGGTGAAGAAAAGATCGATGCTTCAACCGGAGGTGATCTTGCGTTTTCCAAATTGGATGATGAAGCTAGGGATGCTGTCCTGTAGGTGTATTTGTTTATTTCTCCGTGGTCGCATGTGACCTTGCGGTTTTTTGTAATTGAAATACCACGGCTATTAATAGTTAGGCCCGTTATGGTTCTTTTTATACCGCGGCCGCATGTGGCCTTTTTGTTGCGGTATTCTGTATGTAACCACTTTTGCAACACTTCAAGTTTGAACATGTCTGTTATATATAAATGTTGCTGCTATCTTTTTATATCACGTATGATACTTTTAGTAGGATAGTCTTGTTTGAATATTTTATGGGTTATTCTCCCGGTACCAGGTTTGCAATACCTCTTATGTACTTTGAGCTAATTGTGAGGTTACTCATCCTTTTGTTATACAGAATAACATTGATGGAGGCGTGCTTCGTGTGTGCATGGCTTAATCACAATAAATGACTTTGCAAAGTAATAAGAGAGAATTTTTCAAAGCATAACTTGTGAATGTAGCTAATCTTCACTTTTTCATTAAAATTAAAATCATATTACACGATATTTAAAAATTACTACACGGAATAAAGAAAAAAAAATGCTCTACCTATCACGAAGTCCGCATGGTTAGGCTGCTTACACTTTGTGTATATAACACTTCTTGAGATTGCAAACGTTCCAGGTTCTCGGGAGTTCTTTTCCGTTGTGGTCTTTTAACTTGTACGATCCCTCCCCAAGTGCTTATGTGACTTCGTAAGGGCCTTCCCACTTGGGTCCTAACTTTCCAGTATCTTCTACGCGGCTTGCTTCGTTGCTCCGGTACACTAAGTCTCCTGGCTTGAAGCTTGCATTTCTAACTTTGGTGTTGTAGTATTTTTCCATTTGCCTCTTGCTTTTTGCTTCTTTTATCGCTGCTTGCTCTTACTTTTCTTCTAGCAGTTCTAAGTTGATTTCCAATTCTTCATCATTTTCGGCTACGTCTACTTCTGCTGTCCTGAACGTGGGCATTCCAATTTCCGCTGGGTTGACAGCTTATGTTCCGTAAGTTAACAAGAACGAAGTGTCTCCATTACTAGATTTGATCATGGTATGGTGTGCCCAAAGTAAGTGAGAGATCTCTTCCAACCAGTTCTTGTTGTCTTTGCCCAGTCTTGCTTTTATTCCTTCCCCCAAACTCCTGTTTGCTCTTTCTACCAGTCCGTTCGTCTGAGGATGTTTTACTGAAGCAAAATGTTGTTGAATGCACAATTTTTCACACCAATCTCTAAAGGGGTTGTCTCAAAAATGTTTCCCATTGTCGGATATAATTTCTCCTGGAAGACCAAATCTGCACACTATGTTTTCCCATACAAACTTTTTTACTTGGTTTCTTGTGATAGTTGCTACTGGTTTCGCTTCTATCCACTTGGTAAAGTAGTCCATGGCCACTATTAGAAATTCGACTTTGCCGGGTCCTTCCGGGAAAGGTCCAGCTATGTCTATACCCCATTTGTAGAATGGCCACAGAGATGTGATCGGGTTCAATCTTTCTTGCGGATTTCTTAGGACGGGTTTATGCACTAGGCATTCCTGACATGCTTTTATAAGCGCCCTTGCATCCTTGTGCATTGTCGGCTAGTAATAGCCAGTCCTTAGAGCTTTGGCAACGACGGATCATGTGCCTACATGCATGTTACATGAGCTCTCGTGTATTTCCTGCAAGACATAGTTTGCTTGTAAGGGTCTTACACATCGAAGCCATGGGCCTAGAAAGGATTTTTTGTACAGTATTCCATTGATGATGGCGAAACGTTGTGATTTACGTTTTATTGCCCTTGCCTTTTTTCTTTCTGCTCGTAAAGTTTCATCCGTGAGGTATTCATGAATCGGGGTCATCCAAGAATCCCTTTCTTCCTCTACCACGGCGAGCACCTCGCTTTCATTGATGGAATTTTCTTTCAATTCCTCTACCAACACCTGTTTGCTGAGATGCGCAAAGCTAGTGGATGCCATTTTGCTTAGTGCATCCGCTTTTTTGTTCTTGCTTCTTGGGGCTTGCTTTATTGAGAACGCCCGGAAGGTACTGGCCAGTGCTTTTACCTTCTCTAAGTATTTTATCATGTCTGTCTCTTTTGCGACGTAAGTCGCATTTACTTGATTTGCTACCAGTTTTGAGTCTACCTTCACTTCAAGGTTTTGGACGCCTATTTTTTCTGCTATCCGCAACCTTGCTATCAATGCTTCATATTCTGCTTCATTGTTAGTTGCTTCAAACTGAAATCTTAAAGCATATGTGAACTCAATTCCTTCCGGATCCGTGAGTATCACTCCTGCTCCGCATCCGTCAACGCAAGATGACCCGTCCGTGAACAAGGTCCACTGTGCCGGGAGCGGTTCTTCTTCCCTTACGGAATCGTCCTGACTTTCTTCCTCTGGTCTTTCTACGATAAAATCGGCCAGTACTTGTCCTTTAACAGATACTCTTAGCCTATAATGTATATCAAACTATCCTAATTGTATGCTACACTTTTGCATCCTACCAGCAACTTCTGGGTTTGATAGTATGTTTTTGATGGGTTGATCTGTTATTAATATGATTGGATGAGCTTCGAAGTATCTTCTTAGCCTTTTGCTTGCGTGTACTAATGCTAGCACCAATTTTTCCATGGCAATGTAGTTTACTTCCGGACCCCTTAGCGCCTGGCTGACAAAGTAGATCGGCATCTGCCTGGCTTCTCTTTCCGTCATTAGTACGGCGCTAACCGCTTCTTTGGATGCTTCTAGGTAGACGATGAGTTCCTCCTGTTCTTCCGGAGCGGTGAGCATAGGTAACTATGCTATGTGTTCCTTCATTTATCTAAATGCAGCTTTCGCTTCCTTCGTCCACAAAAAGTCACTCTTCTTTGTGCATTTTTTTAAAGTTTTGAAGAATGGTAGTGATTTCTTCGCTGATTTTGCTAAGAACGTGTTTAATCTTGCCAATTTTCCATTTAACTTCTGCACGTCTTTCAGGCATTTTGGCGATTGAAGGCTTAATACGGTGTCTACCTTGTCTGGGCATACCTTAATGCCTTTAGTATTGACCTGGTATCCTAAGAACATTCATTCTTCAACTCAAAAGGTGCACTTTTTTGGGTTCAGTTTCATGTTGATTTTTCTAAGCGTTTTAAATGTTTCTTCTATGTCGCGGACAACTTCATCCTCCGTTTGGCTTTTTATGACCAAATCATCTACATATACCTCGAGGTTTCTACCAATCTGTCCGTGGAATGTTTTGTCCACTAGCCGCTGATAGGTTGCACCGGGGTTCCTTAGACCGAAGGGCATTTTTGTGTAGCAAAAAATGCATTGATTTGTAATGAACGTGGTTTTTTTCTCATCTTCCTCTGCCATTTGTATCTGGTGATACCCCTTATACGTGTATAGGAAGCATTTAAAGGGGAATCCGTACAAGGATTCGACCTTCTAGTCTATTTCTGGCAGAGGGTAACCGTCCTTGGGGCATGCTTTGTTGAGGTCTTTAAAATCAACACACATTCTTCAACTATTGTCACTCTTCTTTACCATCACCGGATTGGAGAGCCAATCATGATAATGAACCTCCCTCATAATCCCAGTTGCCACAAGCTTATTAACCTCGTCAATGATTGCTACGTTTCTTTCTGCGGCTTATCCTCTTTTCTTTTGCCTAACTGGCTGACAACCTTTCCGTACATTCAGCCTATGTTCCGCTATCTGCCTTGGAACGCCCGTCATATCCATTGGGGTCCAAGCGAATATGTCCAAACTTCGCTGAAGTAGGTTGCACAGCTTACTTCTGTTTTTTTCCGTAAGGTCAGAACCGATCATTACTGTCTGCTCTGGGTGTTCCGGATTGATTGCCACTTTTACCCTTTCCTCCTTTACTTTATTGACTAAGATAGGTTGCTCCTCTGGTCCGGAGACAATCGCACATTCAACTGGGATAATTTTACTACCCTTTAGCATGAGTATTCCTCCTATGACTGGAAATTTTATCATTCCGTGCGTTGTTGATGCTACTACTTGTATCTTTCGTAACCCGAGCCTTCCAATAATGCCGTTTTGTGGAGACGTCGATCTTACCACCATGAAATCCATCCATATTCACGTTGAGTGTTCATCATCTCCTATTTTTACCAAGAGTGTTATCTGTCCCAATAGCCATTTTATTTCGCCGCTGAACCCTATTAATAAAGTTGTAGCAGGGACCATTTGATTCTTTATTTCTGGACGTAGTCTGTTAAAGCAACGCTCATAGAGTATTTCAAAAGATGACCCTCCGTCAACACACATGCGGTGCACTTGATGGCCTCCAATCTCCGCTTCTATTATCAATGGGCCTTTCGCTCCTTCATCGTCCCGCAAATGTGGGAACAACATTTCTGAATTGGGCGAAAATCTTTGAGTTACCTTCTGTCTTATTACATCATGTCGTGACTGAATCATTAAAATTGCCTGAGGTTTCTCTTTTCTGGAGGTTTCACCTTTCTTTTTCAGCTATTCTTTTCAACTGCTTTGCTTTAGCTCTCGGATTATGTGTGATAGTTTCCCAGCTTTGAGCATATCTTCGATTTGTTTCCTTAGATGGTTGCATTCGTCTGTATTATGCCCCACTTATCTGTGAAACTCGCAAAACTTGTTTGCGTTTCGCTTTTCAACCGGGGTTGTCATCGGAGGTGAGGTTTTGAATTTTCCTTTTTCGAAGGCCAAAATCTCCTTCGGGGTTTTTGTGAGGAGAGTAAATCTGTCCGGCCTTTTTTCTTGCTTTTGTTGGCTGCGGAAGCCTCCCCCTTTTTTGAAATTCTGCCTATGACCCCCTTCCTGGTGTCTCCATGCCGTAGGGACTTTTTTCCTTTCTTGGTTTGAGGCCGCCTCTTGCCCTTAAAGAAAAGATGTGGCCACCTGCATCATTTCGTCTACTATTTTTGGAATTTTCTCATGAAATCTTTTGATGAGTTCAGGATTTGTGATTCCGTGCACGAATCCAAAGATTCTTATGCATTCTGGTGCTCTTTTACCATTTCCACTTTTCGTCTTATACCTTTGTATGAAGTCTTCTGTGGACTCTCCGTCTCTCTGTTTTATGTTATGGAGCACTATTAGGTCTCTGATGCACTTCTTCTGTTAAAGGTAGTTTTTCAGGAATGCTTCTCTTAGATCGTTGTAACTGTCTATTGATTCTGGGGGAAGATCGTCAAACCACACCCGAGCATTTCCGGTGAGTGTGGAATTAAACATGTGACACCATGTTGGCATGGCCCACCTCTCCGTTTTTGCTGCTGCATGGAAGATTTTCAAGTGATCTTCAGGGTCTTCGCTTCCGTTGTATGGTTTTACATGACTTGGCATTCGCGTTTTTTAGAAGTCAAAGTGACGGATTCGAGACGTGAATGGATTAGTCGCGGCACATACCCAAGGTTGGGAGAGATCATCATCTTCAACACTAGACTTTTTTCTTCGTAATTTAGACTTCCAGTGCCCTCCTTCACTATCTTCGCTTTCAGAGTGATTTTCTGTGTACATTGAGCTTTCCTGACGGCTATCGGAGTGCGCGGACGTGCTCTGTCCTCTGCATCCGAGTCTCTTGAACATGGTGCTTTCTCTTCTTTCCTTGCTCTTGTATTCATGCCGTGGCGATCTTGATCTTTCACGCCTTAACCTAGTGAAGACGCTAGGATTGTGGCGTGGGCTGCGAGAGCGTCTCTGTCTTCTTGGCGATATTGTCCTGGACTCAGAATACACTGATTCCTGTGCCTTAGTGTTCTTCTTTTGAGCATCACCAAAGTTAAGCCTTGCTTTTACTTCCACCGGCTTTTCTTTCTTTCTCTGCTCATACTCATACTTATCTGCCATGATTGGTAGTAGTTTCTCATAGTGCTTTTCGCAGAACTCTTCGAGATCTACAACAGATGTAGTTCTCGCAGAGCCCTGAGGGGGGGGGGGGGTTGTTTGTCCTTCCCTATCGTATTCTGCACATCAGACATGGGATGGCTAGGGGTAGGTTGTTCGTGATTGCTCATGGTGAGTATTTTCAAGGAACGCAGTTATATCGGTCCCACGGATGGCGCCAACATGTTAGTACAAAAACCGTGTAGGGGGGGTGAAGAGATAGGGTATGACGTTGATCTTGTACTGATCCAAGTAGTAAGATGGCGATCTGCACAAATGAGAGTAAACCGTTAGCCTTATCGCGGGGCGAACCCCACGATTAAGCTCCGGCGTGAGAGTAAGTATACATGTTTGTCAGAGAATCAGAGAATGTTAAAGTATGTGTGTGTATCAATTGTTAGACAAAATATACCTTTTTGGGGTGTGAAATGACCCCTATTTTTAGGCAAACCCAATACTAGGGTTTCCTAGTATTTCGCTTGTAACTGTTGGTGGCCAGAGTGGGTCCCTTGTCGGGCAAGGTGTCTACGTGTAATCGTGTCTGCGGACGCGAGTATTCTTCCGCGGTCAGTGTATGTCCGCGGAGGTGCAACGGGTGCGGCTTTGAAGATACTCACGTGCGTCTTTGGAATATCCAGAGCGTGACCCTTGTCAGGCTTAGTAGTCCGGCTATTTGTTGTATTGGGCCTGGGCCCATATGCGTATATTATGAACTAAGCCCAGTAAGCTTGATGTTCATACTATACGTCATCATGTAACATCCGACAATTTTTGAAACTTTAAATGTCTATGTTACCTTTTGACATTTTGGGTCCGGTTTGAATTTTTTTTAACATTTGGACTTTTTACCGTCGCATAAAAACAATTGCCGCGTAGCCGGTAAATTTTAAAACATATTTAAAAAATAAATCATAATTATTATTATTTATCTCTCATTTATAAACTAAAAATTTGCTCGGTTCCCAAGGCTTTCAAATTACATGTGAAGGGGTACACTATTGAAGAATATAACAATAGTGTTACTTCCTAATACTATTTGCTATCATTGCTATTCTTAGCACTATTTGAGAATATATACTATTCCTAATACTATTCTTAGCACTATTTGAGAATATATACTATTCCTAATACTATTCATAATACTATTCCTAATACTATTCTTAGCACTATTTGAGAATATATACTATTCCTAATACTATTCATAATACTATTCCTAATACTATTCTTAGCACTATTTGAGAATATATACTATTCCTAATACTATTCATAATACTATTCATAATACTATTCCTAATACTATTCTTAGCACTATTTGAGAATATATATTATTCCTATCTTTTTTAAAATTTGAATCAGGTGATGAGACGTAACTATGTGAATAGAGAAAAAAAATAAGTATAGGTAGGGTAGTCATGTAAGGAATATACATGATGGTGTCTAATTATATTTTTTTGAATTTGGTCAAGGTTGTCGTGACATTAAATTGTTATTGCTATGTCTTGGGATGGGTAGTGTACCGAGATAAAAAATTTATAAGAAATTTTTTTGGCTTTGACGTGGATTTAAGGTTTATTCAAGTCAAAATATATTTTTCGGTCAAAGCTTAACAATGTTACTCAATAATTTACCAATGGTTTTAATTAAATATTATAAAAAACATTTATGAAATGTTATCAAGTAAATACTTATTTTTATTGGAAAATGATTTGGAAAACAATGGCGCAAATTTCGTGACTCGAATCGACAATTAATTAGTTCAAACAAGTCCCGAACCGATAGTTATCAAAAACTACAATTTATATTTACACAATTCACCCTCTATTATTTGGTACTTGTCAATTTACTTTAAAAGTTTTATTATAAATAAAATTTTCATACCATTTTTTTATAACACACACTTAAACACTCTTCCCCTCCATAAAATCCGCCACCCAGCCGCCGTCGGCCACCACCACCGTCGCCGAAAATTTTTTCCGGCGAGTTTTCCGGCGAACTTAAAAAATGCTCCCCTTCATCCGATCTACCACACCACGCGCCACCCTCCTCCAGCCACCGAACCTCTTCACCATCTCTTCCCAACCACCCAAGGTTGCGTTTGGTTTCTCTGGCACCCAAAAGGGTGCGTTTGTTGTTCGGGCCAGCGGGTGTACGCTGAGTTCGCGCCATAGCAGTCGTCGACCCAACTCTTCGGTGTTGTTATAAGTCTTCGTTTACTTGGGTTCTGTTATTTTGTTGTTAAATGTGATGAAATCCATGGGACACTTGCATTAGACTAGCTGTGCTACGTTGATCGATCGGAATGAAGGTCGTGTATAGGTTAAGTAAGAGTATTGTAA
The DNA here is from genome assembly GCA_026074375.1 of Tanacetum coccineum. Lineage (NCBI taxonomy): Eukaryota > Viridiplantae > Streptophyta > Magnoliopsida > Asterales > Asteraceae > Tanacetum > Tanacetum coccineum. Next base: position 151,015 of record BQNB010000635.1, on the reverse strand, counting down.
GCGAATATTTGGTCGAAAAATAATTTTGGCACGTTTTGGTAATAATCGACTAAAACAGAAAGTTTAGCACGTATTTGGGGGTCTGAGACTTTGTAAAATTGAATTTTTGATTTGATAATATCGAAAAGGGTAATTTTGTGAACGTTTCGGTAAATTGAACGCCCCGTAACTCTGAAAAACGAAGAAGTTATAGCAAATTAAGTTCGGAAAATACATGTTTTAAATTGACAGCTATTTTTAAAATAGCTGCTGGTCTGATTTTCAACGTCCATTTCAGGCATTTTCGAGTCCATTTCAGCCTTCCGGCGAAACACGAAAGCTGTTCGGAGCGACGTTTTGCATAAAGTTACTTTTTGGTCAAACTTACAAATGTGTGATTTAACGGGTCAAAACGTTGGTCAAACAGCAGCAGTTTTTATAAAATTTATATTGCATCAGATTTAATAAAAGGGCATTTTGGTCATTTTCTGTCGAGATTCAAGTCTCGGCCAAAACTAAAAAGTCGTCCGGAATGTCATTTCCGATAAAATCTCTTTTTACTCCGAGTGATGAAAACGTGATTTAGTGGCTCGTTTGGTACGGGTCAGATTTGGGTCAAAATGTATAAAAGATGTAAAAAGACATATAAAGACTTATATAAAGTCTTACTAAGTGCAAAATGTAAATAAAAATGGTAAGTATTAAAAATATACTTAGGTGTTTATAAATTACCAATTAAGGTAACTTGCCTAAAATAAAAAGTTTCCGAAAATAGAAAGTCTTCTATTAAGTAACGTAAGATAAAGCGTAAGAAATGTCTATAACTCAATGAGTGGGGGTTTAGGATTAAGTCGCGCATGTGGATCCTCATCACATGTATGTTTATATATATAATATAATATGATTTTGCCGCTACGATGTACACATCGTCAATGGTACTTCGAGTATATTATAATTAAGCGACATCTATAGGTCGTGATCATGTTACCGATTGTTCGTGACTACTTCAACTAATCGATTCGACTGTAGCTTTCGATCAAGGTGAGTTTATAGCTCCTCTTTCACTTGTTTTATAATTTCTTTACAAATCTCGGGGGAGAATACATGCTTATTACAACTTGTTTGCGTACTGTTTACATACTTGTTTACATACTCATACTCATTTACAAACTCAGTTACTTGATTTATATCATACCCTCTTTCTACTTATGGATTTAAGTATTTAAAGCTGTTTATGAGTACAATGGTTATCTTTTCATTGGATACAAATATTTCTGGTTATCATCTCATGTTTACGTGTTGCCTAAGTTACGATTAGACCACTCAATGCCCGAAACTATCATGAACTGTTAATTACAGATTGTAAGCGTGGATGTTATAAATAGATTTATTGGGACTAATTATCCCTATCCGGGTGAGTAGCGCTCACTGTGCCAGTGTACCGGACAAGGGGTATATATCATGTCAATTTCATTTGGTGTCTTGGTCAGACACCGGTAGGGCAGAAATACATTTGGCATATTATATGCTACATAAATTAGCTTTAGTGTCATGAGCTTAGTGCAACAGTAAATACATTTTATGTGATACTGTATCTGTTATAGTAGTCATATATTTTAGAAATCTTGTGGTCCACACTACTTTGTTGAACATTACTGGTTATTAAACATTTTTCATTATACTGTGGTGATGCAGTAGACATTATTCTCTTTGGAATTCAACATTTACATTTACAAAAATCTATGAACTCACCAACTTTATGTTGACATTTTAAGCATGTTTTTCTCAGGTGGATTAGATGCTTGGATTACTTGATGTGTATTGGAGTCTAAATTGACAGGATTTTCATTCATGGATTTCTACTTACATTCAAATGATCAAATCTCGTTGTATTGTTTTCAAGCTTTTCATTGTGATGCAATTATGAGACAAATGTTATATTAATTTCAAGAAAATCAACGAGATTATTTTCAAACGACACATTTAGAGGTCGTTCTCTTGTATCTTGTGCTGTTGTATTATGAAGTAACACTCCCGGACATATTTCCGCCGTGACTCATTTTTGAGGGTGTTACAGAAAACAAGATAGTCTATAAAAAGATATTGAAGATAAACTGTCTAAATTAAAAAATATCAAATATTAATGTGATAAATGGAGATAATATTTCAGATATATCAGAACTAGAAGATCAATTTGATAATCTAGAATAAATAAGATAAAATATAATCCTTATTCATCAAACAACACATATACTCCAAGACCGGAAACAAGAAATTATTATAATAGACCTACACCACCCGATTTACAATATGAAGAACGTCACACATTAGTACAAGCCAGATATGATGGTACTTCAATATATGAATGGAATATAGATGGAAAAACAGAATATTAGATATCCAATGCTTACAAATCACATCACAATAGTGAATTACAAGTAGCTAAGTCGATTATTGCCGGCTTTACAGGAAGTTTAAAAGGCTGGTGGGATAGTTATGTAACACAAGAAGAAAAACATATTATATTAAATGCTAAGAAGACTATAATTAAAACAGAAAATAATCAACAACTTGAATCTCAGATTGAGGATATGGTTAATACTTTACTATACGTAATATTAAAATTTTTTGTTGGAAATCCAGCTGCATATCAAGAAAGAAATTCAGCTATATTATTAAATTTAACATGTAGAAAATTACAAGATTTTAGATGGTATAAAGATGTATTTTTAGCAAAAGTAATGACAAGACCAGATTGCAAAGAAGCATATTGGAAAGAAAGTTTTATAGTTACCTAAATTATTTGCTGAAAAAATAAGAAATAAATTAAGTAACGACTCTAATGGTATGATTCCCTATAAAGAATTAACTTGCGGAGAAATTATAAATTATGTTAATCAAGAAGGGTTAGCTATGTGTTCTGATTTAAAACTTAAAGCTAAGATAAAGAAAGAAGGAATAAATAATAGAAAAGAATTAGGAAATTTTTGTGAACAATATGGTTATGAACAATTAAAAATACCTCCAACTAATTCTAAAAGAATTAAAAGAGAACCTAGATTTAGACAATATAAAAAAGTAAATAAAAAATATAAAACATATGAAAGAAAAGACAACAGATATAAGAAAAACAGAAAATCTCCGTTTAATAAATACAAAAACTATAAAGATACAATTATCTATACTTCTATACTAATATATAAAGGAAATTTGCCTTATCCTTGAATTTTCAACAGTTGACCTTGAAACCTTGAAATTGAATGTATTTTAAGAAATACTAAAACTTGAAAGTATCTTTGGTAATCCTTCAATGTGTATCGCAAAGCTTGCAAAACAATTCAACCGAATCAATATGAATTTTCAACATGGCAAGAAAGTTGAAAAGTTGAAAACGCGATTTAGTAGTTGTCAAAAAACACACACAATCAAAAAAATAAAATGAAACCGCTCTCCTCACCAACCATTACCCAACCACCGGACGCTACCTACCATCACCGGAGGACGTCACCTACCACCACTGGTTGTCGTCACACCGCTGGTTATCACGCACCAACGCACATCCCTTCCACCGGACGTCACTAACCATCTAAGATATTTAAGTGTTTTTGAGTTACTATATAGTTTTATGTCTAGATCAATTTTTTTTGTACAGATTCATGGTTTAAAAATGTAAATTTAAGTTTTTACTAATATTTTTTTGCGTTTTTTTACCAGCCACCAAATAGCATACCCGCCGGAAATTGCTCACTCTTCGAAAATAGCATATCCTCCTAAAATAGCCTCAGCTTCGCCGGAAATTGCCACAACGTCGTTGGAAAATCCGATGACGCATCTGATTCGCCGGAAAAGGTCGTCATTGACTAAAGGTAAAAAAATGTATCTTATGTACTAAAGGTGTTCTTGTGCAAGCTTATTTTGTTTTTGTAACATTGATAATGTTTATATACATGCCATTAACAATGTTTGTTCGCAGTGGGAGATGCATGCAATTTTTTTATAAAGTTGAATGACGGTCTATGGTATTAACGTTGGAAAGTTGATTATGGTGTCAAACATGGTTGGAAAAAGCTCCGCAGAATTAAAGGGTTCGGAAGCGTGAGGTTTTATATGTTTATTACGCTATTTGTTTTTAAGACGTGACTGGACCAAAAACTATTATAAAGATAAGTGAGCTTCAAGTTTTCGCTTTACTTTCATAATATATTATCATTAATCTGTCTCAATATCTGTCTTAATAAAATATTAAAAAAATTGTGTATGCTTTTTGCGTTTTTGTTAATTTTAGCTATTACTACGGCACAAAGGCTGACGGCTTTGGTTTGATTAAGTTACTGTAGAGCAGGATAGCGTTTGCATCATAACATCATTATGAGTTTTTGTTGATTTCGGCTATCACTATGGCACGATGGTGGATGGCTTTGGTCTCCATGCACATAAGGTATTCATTATGTAGATGGTAGTAAATGATAGGTTGGCATGTTTTAACAGTGTAGTTGAGAGAAACTACGCCAATTGCTAAGTTCCTAGTTATCAATCTCAATCTGTGCATTATGATGGGATTCGTAGTTCCCTTAACTTTAAGAGTGCAGAGAAGCTTAGGTTAGCTTCATAGGTCATTCACCATTCCATTTATGTCCACGTATGTTAGATTTATATTTCTTTTATAATTTTATAGATAAATGTTAGGAATATGGGTCACAAAAATGACCCAAATAGGCCAAATGGAAAAGTTCGTTGTTATGACTTTTGTTGGGATGACATAAGCTGCGGAGTAACAAGCATAACAAATGTGCTTACCCAAACACCCCCTAATTGTGAATTTGTTATTTCTATACTACGCTTAGTGCCGAAGTGGTTTAAATAACTTTTTTGTAAAAAGAAAATTGCCCCGTTTGGATTGCTCTTTGAGATTGTAGCTTTAGGAGCTGTTTGGGAATGATGTTTAAATTGCAGATCGTAGGAGTTTTCAGGTCCTTGTGTTAATGTAAGTATTTCAGAACAACATGCGGTTACTTTTGCAGGTTAAGCAACAGAAGGTCGTAAGCCATTTTGTGTTATCCATTTGTTGTTTTGACAACGAGGCTGGGATCAAGCGAGTTCGGCTTTAAATTTGATATCACTTGATCGTTCCTACACGTTCTTAACACACTTGAAACCTGTTTTTGATTCATGTTAGCATTGACAGGTGAGCAATATTGCTTAAATGTATGTTCGAAAAATATCTTTGATTATACTTTCCATTGCCATTTGTTCCTTTTTAAAAATATCATATAAGTTGCTTATATATGTTTTAAAAATATCTTTGATTATACTTTCCATTGACATTTGTTCCTTTTTCTTTTTCAAGTTCTTGCCATTTTAGTTTGATATGTAATAAGGAAGAACATGTGTAGACATAGTCTGAGAAATGGATACACTATATGCAACACGTCAAAAACCACAGCAACGCGTAACACTTAACTTATTTGTTTATGTATGTTGTGTTTAATGATTTAAATATATAAGGTATATATTGCTATTGTTCGGGGCCTAACCGGGTCGGATTTTGGAACTTTTAGATTTACATACTCCATGATCTTCCCACATGGCGAATGTAAGAAATTAAGATTTCAGAATTCTTGCTAACAAGATAAGTCCACTTCTTTAGTCGTGGTGTAAAGCGTGTGGATTTTATGATTTCTACAATGGTAGTTCACGGTCAAAATAAAATTCATTTTTTATCGTATAAGTTGGTATGTTATTATTGTTAGGATACGGTATCAAGATATGTCTAGATCATGAAACATGTATAAGCTGATATCGAGCATTGCATGTGTTTATTTTCAGTGCTTAATAGGTTATTGTATCTTAAAAGAGCATTAACCACTTCGAAGGTGTTTTTATATATGAGAGCTTAATGTACGGTATGGTTACTCATCTATCTTGCTGATCACATGTTCAAAGTTTTGTGAGAAAAAGATGTGTCAGTTTTAAACGGGTCATTTGATGATTTAGAAAATTGATTTGATGGCCTGATATGGTTCTTTTGTTTTGTCATAACAGCCGTGTGTGCAGTAACTCACGTGGACTCATCAGAAAGTACGGGCTTATGTGTTGTAGGCAACCTTTTCACAGCAAGGCCGAGGAAATTGGTTTCAACAAGGGTAGTTTTTAAACTTTTGATATTCTAGTTTCATTATATGCTGTAAAGATATATGAGCTTTCAAATGGCTTTTTCATCTACATATTATCAATGTGATGTCTAAATTGAATGAACATATTAGGTAGTCTTGCATTTTAGACTATTTAGGATGTGTGGTGTGATAATGAGAGCTTAATGTACGATATGGTTCGCATTCAGAAAATCAATAGGGTGATGGCTTTTAACATAGAGTGGTATAATTCATTCATGATCTTCATAGTTGGTCTTTTAGACCCAGCATTAGATGCAGTTATTAGATACTTATGTATTAAACTTTTAAAGTGGGTATGTATTAAACATTCAGTTCTAAATGGCCCTAATAGCTGCTTAACAATGAGGAGCCTCATAGCTGCTTATTTGTTTAAGCAATATGCCTTTTAAATGGCCCTAATAGAGATGAACACTTCACTGAAATTGACCCATTCATAGGTTTTTTCTTATATCTGGACCAATGGCTTAGTCTTCTGGTATGGTCAGGTTTATCTAACACACATTATTTTTCCTTCCAAAAATTGGTTTTTTTTTATGAAAAACTACGCGGTTCAAATATGAGTTTTAATAATACCATTTCATTTATACACTAGGTCTTTGCATATAGTGATTTGGTACTTTTTATGCATAATTTGTGTGACTTTTTACCCTTTTAACCCATTCTATACTCTATATGGTAAAGTAATGCATCCCGTGTTTGCGAACTTTCCACTAAAGCTATGTCAAATATTAAAGATAACGTCAAAGTATGTTCATTCTACGGTTTCATTCAATATTCGACTATTTCTTTGACTTTGCATTTGATCATTTTTTTTATTTGGAGTTTGTGTTTTGTATCAGGCATAATGGTTAAAACAAACTTGTGTCCAGGTCCTATATGTATCAACAATCAGGTAATGATTTAGAATGATTATGTGTGTTAGTTTAGCTAAAAAAAGATTGAACTTTGCATGTTTATCCTCAATCACCGAAGAAGAAGAAGAAAACAACCAAAACGACGACGTTCCAATCAATTGCAAACGACGTCAATTCTCCTATTCATCCCCTCAATCTCAACCACAACAACAAGACTGACCTGCTTATCACATAACTCACTCAACGAGTTACACGTACACTTAACACCGTTTCTTCTTTAGCCAAGAAAAGACCTCTGGTCCGTCACTCTTGCATATCCGCCTTTAAATAATAAAATAGGTAATATGCACGAATCAGATTGGTAAACTCTTAAACCAACAAACCCATTTAACACCGTTTCTTCTTTATCCAATAAAAGACCTGCTAGCCAAAAAATACAGCCCAAATCAATTAAGTGAAATAAATTGGGAGGTTGCCCTTGTGCCTGCCTTTCATATGTTTATATGAAAAGTTTCGATTTGGGAGATAAAACATAAACCTGATGAGAAGCATCCGTGTCACTGATTTACATAACCAAGGCATCGAAAGGAGTTCCTTTGTGCGTCTGGATTGCTCTCTGCTGGCAACAGGATTGTGTTCTCATCAATGAAAGGTGGACTTCTTATCAACCTGATAAAAAAAGTCAAGTAAATAATAAGATGGTGACTTTATTCGACAGTAACCCAATCCGTAGAGAGAATATAAACTTCCTAGGAAACAAACCAAATAGTCTGTTGATGCATATTGGCATACAGGTCATCTTTTCTTATAACTCATGTTAGTCCAAATTAAGAAGCCACTCCTTCACATATTCTAAAATGTTATGCAAGCAATGTTGTAAACTATATTAGCAGATGACAGAACTATAGACAAAGTAATTGATTATGTGGGTATATTAAGAAATAGTTAACTTAAGTTCCAGCACTAACTTCCAAAAGACTATTGGGCCGAAACCCAACCAACCGGATAATCACAACCCGCCAACAAAAGCAGATAGAAAATGGCAGTTATATAACTGTAAAATAGTTATATAACCGAAAAACAGTTATATCTGAAAGGTTGTGACAGTTAGAAACGAACCATCACAATGGTTGAGTCACACCCGTTCATTTAGTATATATAGGAAAATTTCTATAATTCAAAATATGATGACAAGTTTATTAATAAGAAAAATAGGATTTCGATATATTTGATTCAAAAGTTTTGTTTATTTCGATCCAAGATCAAGTTTATATCCATCAATTGGCATCAGAGCTTGGTTGATTAACCACATCATCATATACCATTTTTTGTGTTTCTGTTTGTGAATCAAAACAAACCACGCACAAATTGCAAATTGTTGATATTCAATCAAACCGAAAAATTTCATAACCCAGAAATTTAAAATCAAAGGGTTAGGCACGGTTGTAAGAATTTGACAGATTCAAAACAAAAATCACATCAATTTTGGATAACACGAAGTCATCATCAAAGGGGCAGAAAGCAAGATCAATAGAAAGAGGAACGAACACACCTGTTTGAAAGAAACAAGTATCGCACCATCAATCAGCATCATAAATTGATTCAAGTCAAACATAAAGCCCAAAATTCATAGACGGTTTCAAGATCCCCAAAATTTGCGAAAACCGAATTTCGCAAAACAATCAAGGGAATCCAGAAGAAGAAGAACGGTCACCACCAAGAACCGGCGGTTAATCACCACAGAAGAGAAGAAGAAGAACAGACCAACCAGTCTCAAGAAAGAGACGTTTTCTTTTAGCATGGAAATAGAAAAAAGGAGGCGCAGTATAAAAGGAGTAGGGCACACCGGGTTTAATAACCCAATCAGGTTTTCAAAAAAAACCATTTAACCCTTACATTTTATTTTATTTTGTTTAGAAAATTTACTCCTCTTTTAGATTAAAAAGGAAAAAGGTTTTGTATTTTTATCAAAAAGAGGAAAAAAAAACCCCCTTTTACCCTTACAAATAGCAAGTCAAAAAAAACGAACCCTTTGTGGTTCATAGCAAGTCAAACCGAATCCTTTGTGATTCATAGCAAGTCGAACCGAATCCTTTGTGATTCTTAGCAAGTCAAACCGAATCCTTTTGTGATTCTTAGCAAGTCAAAACCGAACCCTTAGGTTCATAGCAAGTTACGATCGGATCCTTAGGTTCATAGCAAGTTCTGAGCCTTAAGATTCAAATAGAAAGGATCAATTATTTTGATCAAAGCAAGAAAGAACCAGATTAGCAAGTAGGTCTGGAAAACACAATATTGATTAGCAAGTTGGTCAATATTTAGCAAGAAAACCTGGTTTGCAAGTTGGCCAGTAACAAGCAAGATTTTTTATTTTTTTTATCTTTCGATCAAACACAAAAGCAAGAATATCAGAAACCACCTCGGTTCTGATTATAAAAATTAAGCAAGTTAAAAGCAAGCAAGCAAGTAAGCATAGTAGAAAGCGACAAGAATGATAACACATCGAATAGTACAACAGTTCGAGAACTTGGAAATGTTTCACTACAATGTCCAAAATTGACAGAAACAAACTACACTACATGGGCATTGATGATGGAGACAATACTGAAGGCATATGACATTTGGGAAACATAGTTGCAAAAGAAGGAGTAACAACAAATGAGAAGAAAGAAAACACATCAAAGGAAATAATCTTCCAAACACTGCCACAAGATGTTTTAATGCAAGTTGCACAATACTCGACTGCAAAGGAAGTATGGGACTCGATCAAAGTCAAGCATTTGGGAGCCGATCTTGTTCAAAAGGCACGACTACAAACCTTGAGGAGTGAACTAGAGACGCTATGGATAAGACCAAACTAAAAAGTAAGTGGCATTAGAGGAAGGTTAAGTAGTTTAATGGCCAAGTTTAAAGGACTCGGTGAAACTTTGGAGGATAAGGTCCTAGTAAGGAAACTACTTAACTCGGTTCCAAAAAAGTTTTTACCGATCATGGCAACTATAGAACAATATCAAGACCTAGACGAAATGTCATTTGAAGAAGCCGTTGGAAGACTAACAGCCTATGAAGAACGAATCAAGAGTCAAGACACGCTAGAGGCAAATGATCAAGACAAGCTTCTCATGGCAAGTTCAAACAACAAAATTTATGGTAAATGGCGAGGTAAAGATTTCAACAAAGAAGCCAAGGAAAGCATGAAATGGAAGAATAATCCAAATGCACGCAGAGCAAGTACGAGTCAAGGAACTAAAGACAAAAGCAAGCTCAGGTGTTATGAATGTGGTGAGCAGGGACATTTCGCGAAGGAATGCACGAAATGGAAATACAACAAAAACAAGCAAGAAGAGTCTCACCTCATCTATGACACTGACACTAAACCTACATTGCTTTGAAGTCAAGTGAAGAACACTAAAATAGCAGCGTTTGTGATTAGGGAGGAGAATATTGGGCCGAAACCCAACCAACCGGATAATCACAACCCGCCAACAAAAGCAGTTAGAAAATGGCTTATATAACTGTAATACAGTTATATAACCGAAAAAAATCTGAAAGGTTGTGATAGTTAGAAACGAACCATCACAATGGTTCAGTCACACCCGTTCGTTTAGTATATATAGGAACATTTCAGTAATTCAAAATATGATGACAAGTTTATTAATAAGAAAGATAGGATTTCGATATATTTGATTCAAAAGTTTTGTTTATTTCGATCCAAGATCAAGTTTATATCCATCAAAGACAACCAAGACTGCACAAGAAATCATATTAACTAAAGAGTCGTGTTGGCATGAAATTTATATAAAAACAACCAAGACTGCACAAAAAAAGTCGAAACAAACTCAGTCGCAATGAACCTTTTGCAAGCATCTGCGGATTTTGATGTTTCAAAATACATTTTATAAGCCATTAACATTTACCAGCACATTGGGATATAGATAATCAGGTCGTTACATGAATTACTTCGAAACACCACCTTGAAATCTATGAATGTGACCTAAAGCACATAAAAACTATATCAATTTCAACCGATCATTTGTTACACTATACAACATTACATTATACTGAATTCAATCAAGCATCTTCCTTCACTGTACACACTATTTACTGTACATAATATATGGCCTAATGTATCCTTTGAAAGTTGACCATTGGTGTGAAAGTTGTGCCTAGGTTAAAGACCTAACGCCTACCAACGCAAGCCCAGTGCTTTAAGGCACATAAGGATAAGGAACTCATGATTTAATCGTGTCTTCAATTTTACACGCCATTCATGTAAGTTAACAATTTGGTTATCCTTTTATGTTCAAATCGCTTATGCTTATATTAAGGTAAAAAGCAAACACCAACCATAATCTTAGCACCTTGTATATCCATCAAGGTTCCAACTTGCATTACCACTCCTATCCTAATGGTATCCCTCTAAGTTTCACCCCACCACCTTTACTACAATAAAAAAACTCTTATAATCCAATAGTAATTTTGAAAACATATAACAATATATAACTCAATATTCCAACGACTTACGTTACGTTATAATAACCACACGTACATCTAACTACAAACTTAGCACCACATATAACCCGCTATTCAAACTAACATCAATCACTCTAGTACCATATTAAACTTAACGCACTTCACGCCACAACCTTTATTCAACTAAGATAATAATTTTATTTATTTTATTTCTTTTAGAACGGCATAAATAAGATAATAATGATCGTGTTTTAGAGATAATATGAAACAGGTTCATGTATATTAAATGAAATGTCGTTTTTAAAAAACACCAAAAATAAGGCGATGGAACTTACTAAGTGAGCATTAGTATCCGCACATCTTGTGATCAACTTGAAGATGCAGATCACAACAGAGACTCGTTTCAATCATGATTGTTGATAATTATTACTAGGTAAATCATATAGGTGATCTATGAATTCCAGCTCCCTGGAAGCAATTTTACTAAATATTAATATTTTGAATAACCTACACAAAGATCATATTTAGAATGATCTACACATAACTAAATCGCAACACAATGAAAGAACTGTCAAATATGTATCACACCAACATATTAATGTAAGTTACCACTTAACACCCGTTATGCAAAATGATAATAGTGTTTAAGTCTTAAAATATAAATCAAACTCATAAACATAAACTCAGACATAAAATTTATACATAAATCAGCAATCAAAACCTTAAAAATCATAAAATTGAAGACGGACCCAAACATTTGTATAAAGTATACCTCAAGATTTAATAATCAATTCAAAACCACCAATCCTCTTACTCTCTGATCTTTATTAATCAAATTAGATCTTTTATCAAGCCCTAATTTGTTCCCTAAATTAACAGAAAATCACAAACTTTTTTTAGAATTTAACTAAAAATAGCTTTTTAACAAAATCAATAAAATAAGATATTAAAAATCATAACTTAGGCAATTGAAAGAAAGAGTTCATGTTCTTTCACATATAAATTATGAAGATTGTTTTCGGAATCACTTTAATTTATTTTAAAATCGCTCAATTTTTGATTTAGGGTTTGGACAGTGGGTTGAGAGAAAAAATGGGTTGAAACTGTGGGTCATGATTTTGTTGTTATAAATTTTAGTTTTGACCCTTTAGATTTTGCAATCTTACTTCGCTTTTTTTAAGTTTTCACTCTTTATACTTTTGACGCATATATTTTTATACTCAACTTTTTATAAAAAAACAAAATTGCAACTTTTATTGTTAAATAAATAAATATATACTCTTTTTAATTAAAAATATTTAAAATTAATAAATAACTAAGAGAATGTTTCTGATGTAGTGAGTTAAACAGGATAACTAATTGGATCTGTTGATTCTACGAATACCCAGAAACAATTCTTCTAATTATCGTTGATTCGAGAGGAATACCGATAGTTAGGCAAATTCTTGACAAACTGCCAAAAATAAACTTTTCATATTTTTTGGAACTGAATAGCCAGATGCTTAGTACATTGGTTAAATAGGGAAATGAAACTGAAACGGGCCCTAAAAGACAAACGGGCCGAAAGTTATGCCAAAAACAAAAGTTCCAAATTCTAAAAAAAACACGAAAATGTAAATAACTCCTAAAATATGATGATTCAAGGCTCGAAACTCCCGTAACCCAACTATGTAGGTTACCACGGCGATCTCCTCGTTCCAAGCTTCGAAACGGCTGGTCTTGGGCCTGAAACGGATCATCTGAGCCCAAGTTATGACCTTTTAAAGAAAGGGCCTTTCTTCACACGATCTTGGGCTTCCAGAAATAAAATAGCCCGTTCTTCAATACTTGGGCCTGCATCAGTTTCCTATTAAAGAAACAATCTTTTTTTTAATACGAAAATCCTTAGTTTGCGTTTCGCTTTACCAGATAAAAGATTGTCATCATGGATAGTTTCATGATAAGAATGTACATCATGTAATGTGATAAAAGCTTTGCAATGTCGGGATTATCTATTATGGTGTTTATGGAATTGATTAAAATTGACGTTGAGTTCTTTATTGTAACATAGATCGGTCGCATTGTGCTATAGAAAGATTTCTTGACCAAAGTCAGCATCTAGGGTGTGTGGGAGCGCCTTACTCCCACACACCCTAGAAGGTGACTTTGGCAAACGAATCAGTCTAAGGCACATGAAAAGGCTCATGAAGTGAATGTAGTGCGAAAATCATGTTCAGAGATTCTAAGTTGATTGGAAGCATATGAATGTGTGTATGACGATTTTCAGTCGGAATGAAACCAGGCTTCAAAATATGAAAGGTGATGTGGCTAGAGTGTTGCGTGTCTATAGCATTATTTTGACCAAAGAAATAATGAAGATATAAGAGGAAGACAATAATTTAGATAAATGGTTAATGATAAGGAAGCTCTAGGTTGGTTTGTTGTGTTATGGTGCAAGTCATTCACAAACAAAGATGCTAACAACATAAGCTAGCAAAGGTGACCTCATTACCATTCTTTGGTTGTTAATGGCACATTTTCGTTTGGGTTATCAATTCCAAATGGACCAACACCAAGAAAGAGTTACACACGTTGTGAAATACTACGTAGTTTCCATATTCTTCCATACATTCCAAAAACACTATCCTCATTGTCTAGCAACAGATGACTAGATAGACTCAATTTGCTATTTTTGCATTTACACACGATGAAATAAACTAACTGGTATATTTTTTGAAAATAAAATTCATCAAGATCTTAGCAAGATGTTTCTTGTTTAAGCAGTCGTGTCCACCGTGTCTTTCAGTTTGAAGTGTCTTATGTTTGAAGCTTTCCCTCACACGAGTCTCACATAGTACATTATTTATCTAAAAAACAATCACTCACCACCCCCACAACCACCCCCACCCCCCAACCAAACAATGAAAAAGCGTACTCGTGTACATTCTATTAGAATAAAACATAAAAAGCTTTTATCAAAACACAAAGCAAGTTTTCATGTTTCAGAAAGAATAAAGCACATATATAATGACCACAAATTTAACTTTTAGCTCCATGAAACTATTAGCGATGAAAAAAAACAAGTTAACTAAATGGGTGTTTGTTTAAGTTTATATAGTGAGGGGCTGAGCATAACAGACTACGAGCCAGCGTAGCCCGAGAATACCGCGCCTGGACCTAATCCTATTTCGTACGGCCTCGGTCTCACTTTACCTCATATTCCGTCCTTGGTCCGGTTGGGTCTGATGTTACGTACACCAGACCATTATGCCTTCTTGGACCGGACCGACCGAAGAACCGGGCCGGACCGAGCCAACCTGGGTCGTTCATCAGTCCAAGGTTTTGGGGTAAATTGGTTTCGGTCTAGTCCAGGTTTTGGAGAATGATCGGTTTATGTTTCATAAGCTTATTTTTTGGCTAATTTTGAAACTTTTTGGCTTATGTAAGTTTATCACATCATAAAAGCGTGATAAAAGTTTCAACACAAACCACAAAAAATGTCACTTAAATCTAAGGTTTGTGTGCTGCCATGAGCCATTTCGAGAATGAAAAGACTCATGAAGTAAATGTAGTGCAAAGCGCAAGGTTCTGTGATGTTGATTGGAAGCATATGAATGCGTGTATGAAGATTTTTCACAAAATGAAACTAGGCTACAGAATATGAAATGTGATTTGTGATAGAGCGTTGATGTCTATTGGCATTATTTTGGCTAATAAGTAATGAAGATAGAAGAGGAAGCAATAAATGTGGATAAATGGTTTATGATAAGTAAGGTGTGGGTTGATTATTGTGTCATGGTCAAGTCTTCACAACATAGAGCTAACATCACTAGTTAGCAATTGGTTGGTAAACTAAATTACCATTGTTTGGTTGTTAATGGCACATTTTGGTTTGGGTGATCAATTCCAAATTCACCGACACCAAGAAAGAGCTAGACTTGTTGTGGACTAGTACGTATTGTCATCATGGATAGTTTCATGATGAGAATGTACATCATGTAATGTGATGAAAGCTTTGCGAATCTTGGATTATCTGTTATGTTAAGGTGATTATGGAATTGACTAAATTGTCGTTCAGTTCTTTACTGTAACAAAGACCGGTCGCAATGTTTCATAGAAGGATTCCTTGACCAAAGTCAGCATCTAAGGTGTGTGGAGCGCCTTACTCCCACACACCCTAGAAGGTGACTTTGGCTAACGAATCCTTCTAAGGCAAATTGCCACCGATCTATGTTACAGTTAATAACTCAAAGTCACTTTAGTAAATTCTATAAACACCATAACATAACAGATAATGCACGTATTGCAAAGCTTTTATCAGATTACATAATGTACATTCTCATCATGAAACTATCCATGATGACAATACGTACTAGTCCACAATGAATCTAGCTCTTTCTTGGTGTTGGTGAAATTGAATTGATCACCCAAACTAAAATGTGCCATTAACAACCAAACAATAGTAATAAGGTTACCATATATGCTAACTTGTGATGTTAGCATCTTTGTTTGTAAATGAATTGCACCATAACACAACAAGTGAACTCACACCTTACTTATCATTAACCATAACCCAAATTATTGTCTTTCTCTACTATCTCCCTCACTTCTTTAGCCAAAATAATGTTGTAGACAAGCAACGATTTAGTCGCATAACATTTCATATTATGTAGTCTAGTTTCACTCCGAGTGAAAATCTTCTTACACGCGTTTATATGCTTCCAATCAACTTCAGAATCTCTCACTACTACAAAAAGTGCTTCCGAGACCGGTTTGAGACGCAATCGAGACCGGTTTTTGATGGGGTCTGTAATGGGGGGGCTCTCCATGTGAAATCAAATGAAGACCGGTTTAAGAACCGTGTCAACAAGGCAAAAGGAGACCGGTTTGAGACGCAATCGATACCGGTTTTTGATGGGGTCTGTAATATGGGGGCTCTCTATGTGAAATCAAATGAAGACCGGTTTTAAAACCGGTCTCTATAAGTATTTAAATAAATAAAAAATTACAGCTGCCTATGATTGCTTATTGAATGTTGAAAGAGCTAGTATCACTTTCAATATGCAATCCAAAACAGCACCTAGTATTCAACAAGCAAACCCAAACAGCCCCTACGAATCAAGCATTTCGTGTAATACGACTACAAGTAATATCGGGTTCTAGCCAACGAAAAAACATCATTAGTAAGTATACATGTCGAATTCATTTCGAGTAATACGACTACAAGTAATATCGACTTATAACGTGAAGTTAAATAAACAATAAAACGCTAAGAAACAAGACCTGAGATAAACCTAATATCTTTAGCTTGTGGCATATGGTGTACGAAGATCAGCCCAACAATCCTCTAAGCTGGTAATCTTTATCAGCCAACTCCAAAAGAAATATACAAAGATTTCACAATCAAATATATCAGGGGAGAACAAACCTTTGGTATCTTCTTGAATGAAAGAAGCTGAAAAGCTCTGTCACTTGCCTTCTTAAGTTATCATCGATCTCAAAACCTTCATAGTACTGCAACAAGTCAACCATTACCATTGGTGTGTTTGACGTTGAAATTTAATGCATACAGTTGCCGAATTTGAAGTATTTCCGGTATGTTTAGGTTCATGTAGTAGTGAGTTGCGGATGTCCCTGAGAGTTGAAGCCCGACATTAGCCACTTGAGTTTGCCTGCATAAATTGTAGATGCTTATTAGCATAACTCTAACACCGGTATAATGTAGTAGCAGGCTGCTTACTTTTAATAGGGTGTTTGGGATTGATTATAAAAGGGACAAACTACTTATTTAAAATGGGTAAGCAATCTTTAGTGCTTGACGACAGAAAATAAGCAGGAACAAATTGTTTTTTTTATAAACGCAACAAAACTCATGTTGCTTACTGAAATCTAACACAAAATATACATGTATTCAAAACATCTGATCATACCGGCAAACACGGACCAGAACTTTCCTCTCAAAGTATTACGACTTTTTGAAATGAGGAATCTCTGAGCTATGCTAATGAGTTGATGTAGCAGGTTAGACGGCAAACACGCAATTTTAGTCACATTTTCATATACAAAGATTACACAATCAAATAATAGTAAAATCAGTTATTTTCTTCCATGAATATGATAAGTAGCTTATTTAGAGAAAAGTTATACAATTAATCAATAAATGTTTTTCTGATATGCATTATCGCTGCATAAATAAATTGGGACAGGGAAAACTAATTTAGACACTTAAACATGTAAAACTACAGATACACACTACCAATAATGCATACCTGGAATATTAGGCAGCTGAGATATTGCGTTCCTTGCAGCTGCAGGGGTTGCAGGTGCCAATTTTGTACCAGTACTATAAGGATCACCCAACATATGTTGCTGCGCTGTGTTAGGATCACCCAACATATGTTGATGCGATGTGTTATCGTTGGGAGATACTTTATGACAACCTGTTGGTTGAACTTGTTGCTTTTGAATGTGTCTACCTTTTGTACTAATAGTATCAATTGCAGTTTTTGACAATTTTTAGTTGCATATTCTATTTCCGATAATCATCGACACCTGAACCCATCCATTGGAACATGTATCAGATAGAGGGATCCCCAAACACGACGTCTTCCAGAAAGCTAACATTAGGAACAAGAAGTTACATAACAGCGTAGATATTCTTTTGCTCAAACATCGTAGGAACAAGAAGCTACATATGAATCCTGCATATATCAGTAAAGAGCAAGGAAATGTGAGGTTAACAAGAAGCTACATAACAGCGTAGACATTCTTTTGCTCAAACATCAGAAACTGCTTAATAATGTATGTTTTTTGGAAGGCAAAGTAGTCATATTTCATACCTTGTCCAAACTGAGACAGAACTAAATGGTGTGCGTTTAGTTCCTCGCCTTCTTCAATGTTGTCGATCTCATCTTTGAGATAAGAGGTTTAAATTTACCAGGTGAATCACGTGTATTCACAACATTGTAGTTTTCGTTTACAGGTCCTTGGTAGTTGTAGATCTTCAAGGTCTTCAAAAAGCCTTCGAGCTCAATTTTGTCAACCGAAACTTCAACCTCCATCTTCCATTATCATTTCACTTGTATCATGTGGAGATAACTGAGATAAGATTAGTTTGTAAGTGTTAGTCAATATCAAGAGATACTAAAAAATCCCCACAAGAACACCAAGCTAAACAAGTCACTAACACAAAACATAAAGCTAGTAAATGTTAAACCACTTTGACTGTTAGAAGATAGAACATATTAGAGACTTAAGCTTTAACTAAATCAATAACTACAAAGTACAAACACAACCAGATTGTTTTTTAGTCTCCATTCAATTACACGTATTAACCTTAAATATAATCTTTTGTGTCATACTTGCTTCAGGATTATGCAGACAAGAGTATCAAAAAGCCCTAAAAGTTCAAACCGTCCACCATCTTAAGCGGCCTTTGTATGTAAAAAACATACATAAAAACATAATTAAGCATTTCATCAAACACCTAATGTGCAAGCTTGAACCACATGGATAAGCCACCTATTGAACGCTAATTTGCTCACATAACCTCTATTTCTTATGAAACAAAGCCTAATAAAGTAAAAGACTTTTAAACTATATAACCCAAAAGTCAAAAAATCAATTAATTTATCTAACTCAGGAAGTAGAAAGCAAAAGATATGTTTTGAAATAATAAATAATAATTACAAAAAGAAAAAAGTGACAGATTTGATTCAAGTTTTACAAACCTTTGATATAAATACGCCAATAAAAAAGAGGATGGGCAGTGGCACAAGTGGCGGTGGCAGAGGTGTGCCATGGTGGTATGACAGCATTGTGTGTGTGTGGTGTTAAAGAAATGAGATTGAAAGCAACTAGGTTTAGTTTGAAATTCATTGAAAATGTTGAAATGAATAAAGGGGGGAAAAGTCCCGCTCATAATTTGGGGAAATCAAGACCTGTTTCTAGCTTATAACATGTCTGCTTGTAAACAATAGATGGAGGCCGGGTTCCAAATTTAAACCGGTCCATATTAGGCCTAAATGAGACGTGTTTTTAGTTTAAAAACCGGTCTGGTGTTTTGAATATTTTTTGGTGGGCAAAAAACAATAATCAAGACCGTTTTTTTTAAGAAAGGGTCTTGATGACGGGGTCTCCAAAGCAATTTTTCTAGTAGTGTCTAGAACCTTGCACGGGGTAACGCACTACATTTATTTCATGAGCTTTTTCATTCTTAAAATAGCTCTTGAGTCAATGAGCCGCCCACTGCTTCCTATAACAGAACATATTTATACAAGCCAAACTAGCTTTCAAATAAGAAACCGTTTAATATTTAGATCAAACGTATATAACATCCTATAGGAGCATCTGTAGCCTCACCTCATGAGAGTGGAAATTCTGCCATTAATAGTATTAAGAACCTCCTGAGACGGACTACCTAAATCGTTTATAATTCCTTTTAATTCTAGAGTTAACCTCCTGAGATGGACTACCTAAATCATTTATAATTCCTTTTAATTTTAGAGTTAAATATTGTGTTGGTGCCCTAAGGGCCTCTTGACATTTCGCCCCTTTTAGCCACTATAATTAAATACACACTTAGAAACATTTCTCTTCCGTATTAAGAAATCACACGAAAAGAGAAGGTTTACCTCATCGAGAATTTATAGGAAATAGACAACCAATTATTTATGTTTTGAATTAAGCTGTGAGATCATCATTAAGGCAACACAATCACAATGTAAGGAAGGTTTTAGCTTTGTCTTCAACAAATCTTTATACTTATTCCCAAGAATATTGATTACAAGTATTGAATGAGGTTTAAGGTCTTCGGATATTTTTGTTACAAAACTATTAAGTTCCGCATCCCTTTATGCGTAAGCATGCATGATGGAGATTAGTAAATGTGTTATTATCTAATTGATAAAAATCTTTTTTAGATCCATAAATATGAATTTCTATCCGTTGCCTTATCTTGATATAATATGTATTATATAATCACATTTTACATGCTAAATAAGTAAAAGCAGGGTTCGGTGGCCCTGTGCCATGACTACAGGGAGGCCCCACTAAATACCAAATATAAAATATATAAATAACAATATCCACTGGTAATACATAAAAAGTATTACTAAGATTCCAAAACATTAAAACAACGATACTAAAAGAAACATTTAATCGAGTTCAAAGCATCAAAATTAACTATTTAAATAGTGTGATTCTTCTTGTATTCTTACAATCAAAGTTGTTGATTATAGGTAATACTCACTAACATGACGTTCTCAATAGCTATGACCTATAAGTGCTAAACAATTAACAATTCAACTTGAAAAGTAAAAGATTAAAATGTTTTAATCTAAAAAGCAAAAAAAACTTCTTAAAAAAGCAAAATATTAAGTTTAAAACATTACCGGATGATTAATGGCAAAACGTAAGATCGATTGTAATTCGTAAAAGCCAAAGATATATGTCGCAACTCAAATATCTCCAAACGGCTAATTCGTTTTTGATGAGGCACGTTTCAATTTATACATACCATTGGGCTTTAGGCCTAATGCCTTGTTGGACCATAAAAAACAAAGAGTCAAAAACAAATTGTCCTCCATTCAGTTATATTAATCTTTTCACGATAATCAGAATAATTGGACACATGCATATATAACAACAATTTCCAAATTTTGGTGGCCCTATTTTGGATGTGGCCCTGTGCTAATGCACATGCTGCACTTGTGAATAGCCGGCCTTGAGTAAAAGATACAAAAAAAATGGTTCCATGTCCCACCATTACATACCTATACAAATTTTCATCCGGAATACCAACGTCAGACACCTTGCCTGATGAAATTTTTTTCAAGTGTGTGACGTTTGTGATCCAATGATATTTTGCATAGGTATGTGGTGGTGGGACATGAAACCCTTTTTATGTATTTTTTACTTAGTTACCAGGACAAATGTGATTATATAATACTTATTATATTAGGATAAGGCAACGAATAGAAATTCATATTCATGGATCTAAAAAAAGATTTTTATCAATGAAAGAATAACACATTTACTAATCTCCATCACGCAGGCTTACGCATAAGGGGATGCAGAACTTGATAGGTTTGTAACAAAAAACTTCGAAGACCTTAAAAGTTAAACATGTTGGGAAACATGTACACTTTATTAATATTAATCAAATTATAATTCAATAAATAAATTAACAGAAAATAAATTACAGAAAATTAAATAACAGACAGAAAGGGGTAGATGCAAAAGACAGACTATGAACGATAAATAAAGAAAGCAGTAAAAGGTCGTGGAACGAGGCACGTGTTGGACACGCTTCCCTTAAAACAGATTCACCGTCTGTTTCAGGGTACAACGTTTTGTACAGCCGGACTTGACAAACTTGCCAGAACTATCACGGAAGATCTTGTGTGTTTCTGATCAAGGATGCTGGAACTCGGTAGCAGGAGAGCACCATCTTTTTGGATGATCAAACTGAGTGAGACTATGGCTATATTTATAGTGAAAAAATTATCTTGTCCTCCAAGATAATATATCTTCCATAATTATACAAATTAGTTATTAAGAAAACTGATTTGTGTATCTTTTGTCACAAGAAAAATATATCCGCCATAATTATACAAATTAGTTAAAAAGAAACCCGATTTGTATATCTTTATCACACAAAAATATTCTGTATAAACTTATTTGATAAGTTTAAATATATTCCAAAAATAGATTTACAGAAATAATCTATTCCTAAATAGATTTACATAATTTGTGTTTCACGTGCCCCACTTTGAGACACGATATCTCATTCATATTAACTCCATTTTGGACATACTTTAGTTCGTTGCGAACTCTCTTCAAGGAGAACGCAAAATACAAGCTAATATAAATATATATAACATATACATATATTTTAATAATGTCCAAAGTTTGAAAAAACACACTTTGCCAAACTATTTTTCCAACAATCCCTCGCATGAATGGAGATCAGTCGAAAACACACAAAAGTTTTAGCGAAATTTCGGCGGTTGAGTCCTGCATAGAATACGTAGGTGTGACCCTTTGAACCTTCCCTTGTGAGATGCACTTAGCCTCCTAGATCAAAGTAGACGCGATGTCCTTGAACTCAACCTCTGTTTACGTAGACGACAATACACACTCATATAAGACTCTCCCTGACAGTGTCAATCCTCATAGTCATACCCGTTATGGTCATGAAGACTAGCCTAGTTCTGCAAGAGCTCTTTGAAATTGTGCGTCCCACAATTCCCTTCGAAGCGACCCCACTTCTCTCTCACATAGGTGATTTCATCATGAATCATTAAAAACATATGTTTTGTGATTTTACCTTGAATCACTATGCTTTGTGATTTCATCCTAAATTATTAAAGCCATATGTTTAACCTCTCAACAAGTCGCATTTGTTATAGGAATGGACTAGGATGTTACAATTTTAAATAACACCCCATATTGACGTGACTTCCCCCACATTTCTATGATTAGGTTCTCATATTGAACCCAGATCTTGGGATCTCCAGTCAACTGGGTTAGGTTTTCCTTTATAGAAACTCATTCCTTTAAGGGCTTTAGTCACATTCCTTTAGACGACTCTCTAACCAACTCTTTGCTTAATCCTTTCGTAAGCGGATCTGCGATGTTGTCCATTGACTTTACATAGTCAATCGTGATAACTCTATTTGAGAGTAGTTATCGCACCAATCACCGTCTATGATGAATATGTCTCGACTTACCATTTTACATTGTGATATGAGCTCTGTCAAAATTCAATTGACTATCACACTTTATAAACATGGCCATTACTAGTTTACGCCATGTTGGTATGTCCTTTACGAATTAACGTAAATATCCCGCATATTCTATAAATTTATTTAAAATGATAAATTTAGATTTCATCATAGATTTAGCTATAAGCGTCTGTTTGAAATACTTTCAAGATTTCTAAGACATAGCTTCCTACTTAGCGTAAATACATCTGCTCTAGTGGATCTAGATTCTTATACATATAAGAATTTGTATTTACATTACTCTAGCATTTGATAACAGTTGGATATTTTCCATAATTCAATCATAGTACTCATGTAATAATTACTCAAATGGTCCCCACCTGACTATAAGTTGTAAATCAGGTCAGACGCCCGTCATTAAACACATAAGATGCCCAATATTCTTTGAGTATTCAAAATGGGCAACACCTTTAGATTAAATGATGTCATTGAATTCTAGCTAGGCCGGAATCCCCCACATTGAACCTCTCAAGAATATTGTCCTTATAATGTTTTTGACTTTAAAACAAATCTATATTGGTTCACGTGACCTTACTTCCAAAAACCATATTCAACAACTAATGAAGTTCATGTCAATCTTGACTCCAACATGTCATTAGTGGATTTGTTTATCTTCTTATCACTTCTATTGATAATTATACCATCTATGTATAAACACATGAGTACACACATACATCCATTAATTTTGAATCTACATTCTTACATGATATGGTGAAATTCGATATCCTTGTTTGGGAGCTTTCCTTAAGTCATATAATGACTTAACAAGCCTACAAACTTTTCTCTCTATTCCAGGAGCCATGAAACCCTCAGGTTGTTTCATATATATTTCTTCTTCTAAATCTCCTTTCAGAAATGCCTTTTTCACCTCTATTTGGTGAACTTCCAAATTTCTTAATGCGGAAATAGCAAGTATCATTCTAATCGAGGTGATTCGCGTAACAAACGAATAAGTATCAAAGTAATCTAGACCTTCGTGTTGTCTAAATCCTTTGATTACTAGTCTTGCTTTGTACTTGTTAACGGTGCCATCGGCTTTCCTCTTCTTTTTGAAGATCCATTTATAGCCTAGTGGTTCAAAACCCGTAAGTAAATCCATGAGCTAAAATAGAATCTATTTCACTTTTAATGGCTTCTTTCCATTGAGCCATTCCGAGGAAGTTACCGCTTTTCAATAAGAAGTAGGTTCATTTTCTACCATTAAAGATTCAAATCGGATCCAAACGATTTCTTGGTTCTTGCCCTTTTGCTTCTTCTAGATTCAACCTCTTCTTCCTTGGGTTGATCTTGTCTCTCATCTTGGAGATCATAATCATCTTGTTGCCTCTGAACTTGGACAACTTTGTCATCAATTCTAGATGATTTTTCAATATCCTTTATTAACAAGGAAATATATTTTCAAAAAAGGAAGTACTTCTTTATTACATTATGGTATCCTTGTGTATATCACATCCATAAAGAAACTATAAGTACTACTATTATGAGTATATACTAAGAATATGCAATTCATAGTTTCAGGTCAAATCTTTTAAACCTTGGGATTCAGTACGAATATCTTAGCTAGATATCCCCCTACATTTGTAAATACTTATAAGATAGTCTTCTTTTCGTCCATAGTTCATAAGAACTATCTTATTTTCTTTACAAGGGATCTTATCTAAAAGATAAGTAGCCGATATAATTGCTTTCCCCCACATGCCATGGCTTAAACCAGGACTTAAGAACATGGCATTAATCATATATTCTAATGCACAGTTCTTTTCTTACAACAATTCTCTTGTTGGAGTATCAAGAGCAATAAATTTATGTCTTATTCTATGTTTAGCACATAAATTTAGAAATGAATACACATATTCACCTTCGATGTGACTTCAAACCACCTCGTTCAATGATAAGTTAATTCTCAACTTATTTATATAGAACAATCTTGTCTATATCCTTACTCTCAAGTAAGTATAAATAGAAATATTTTGTACCGCTATCAACACATATGATGAAGTACTCACTATTCATTACCTTAGTAGGTATCAATTCCAAATCACATAAAACCATGTGGATCATATCAAGGGGTTCGGTTATTTCCGTTTAACCGAGAAAAAAGACAATCTTGTCAATTTGGCTTCAACATAATTTTTAATTCTGTAATCCGTGTCAATACAAAAAAGGGTATCCAATTTGGTTTAATTAGACAACATATTGAGTTAAATTAAAACATGTCCAAGTCAACCATGCCATACATTTAAACAATCAAATAAGCTGAATTCATACTCATTTTAATGAAATGACCATTAGAAAATACATTCAGCTTAAACATTTTCAAATTATGTTACTCGTTAACTCAATTTTTTTTATTTGATTCAAACACAAGATGAAAGCCAAATTTCATTAAGTATCCATCCGGACACAAGATTCCTACGAATCTCCGGTACGTACAACGCGTTGGTTAACTTAAACTCGTTTCCAGATGTAAATCACATCTCCCGTTCCCGTGATATTAGCAGTTGGAGAGTTGCCCAAATTCGTTCTCTCCATTCACTGCATTAAAAGAGTTAATCAAACTCTTATCACCATAATCACGACATGATATCGAAGTGTTAATCCACCATTATCTAAGGTCGGATTCCCTCATGGCCTCAGTTTTCATGTCATTCAGACCATATAACACATAGTTATGACACATAAGGTTTCTGAATGCTTCAAAGCATCTATCATACACGTAACTAGAGTATCGGTCTCCCTTGTAACAAGTTCGGGACGTCACACGTGACATTCCAAATATTTTGTTAATACGAGATCTCATGATTAGTTTGAAACTAATTTTGGTACTATTAACAACATGCTTAATCACAAGTGTTTCATAACAAAACGATTTTAATTCGTCTTTTGTTTAAAACACTAATGTTTTGTAAGATCCGTTACACAAATCCGTTTTAAAAGAAGTCTTTCGATTAAAACAATTAAACGATATCACCTATTACATAATGTTTTAACAAAACACATATGTAATATAATGTTGTCAATTTCTATCAAAAGATCTTTAATAGATCTATTTCTATACTGAAACTCAACAAGGTTTCAGTAGATCCATTCATCTAAATAAACTCAACAAGGTTTCAATAGATCCATTCTTCTAAAGAAACTCAACAATGTTTCTATAGATATACTTTTAAACTTCAAAATTTCAAGAATTATATCTAGTTAATAATTAAACTCGACCTGGTTTAAAATAAACTAGACAAGTCAAACAACACTTCCACTAATTTAGTAAAGTGATGTATATAATCTAATTTTTATTAATAACATGTATAATTATCAATATCTTGATTCAAAGAAATTCTTTTTGATTTTATCGAACACGTTATAGTTATCTAATAAAATAACAGCTTGCATTTTATGAGATATATTTCAAAGAAACTCCACTTGGTTCCAATGAATCCAAATTCATCATGATTTGCAACCATGTCAGTAACTTGCGCACCAATTACATTTACAAGATTCACTAGGGTTACACTCGTGTTACCATTAGTAAACTTGTCAATACAAAACAGTTAAGAACTATTAAAATAATTTGGTATCTAATAAACTCGACTTGATTTATTTAAACTTGTACCAAATCCGATTCAAAGAAACTTAAATTGGTTTCAATGAATCTAATAGATCACTTTAATAGAAACTCAATCTTGGTTTTAAACTAAACTGATCACCTGAAAGATCACACACAAACAGTTAAATAAACTGTTATAAACCGGTGTCTAAGAAATTCAATCTTGATATCTATAACCTTGTACCGAATCTGATTTAAAGAAACTCAATCTTGGTTTCAATGAATCAATTACATCAGTTTAATAGACACTCAACCTTGGTTTCAAAATAAACTGATCTGAATACTGCTTTTAAAAATCGTTATAGATCTGTAAATTAAAATTATGTTTAATTAAAACTGATTTCCAAAGAAACTCAACTTGGTTTCGATAGAAAATAGTTTATAAATATAAAATTTGTTAATAATAATTAATCCGATTTAACAAAAGTGTTTTTAATTCTGTTACACAGAATCTATTTTAAGACTGTTGGGAAACATGTACACTTTATTAATATAAATCGAATTAGAATTCTATAAATAAATTAACAGAAAATTAAATAACAGACAGAAAGGGGTAGAAGCAGAACACATACACTATGAACGATAAATAAAGAAAGCAGTAAAAGGTCGTGGAACGAGGCACGTGTTGGACACGCTTCCCTTAGAACAGATTCGCTGTCTATTTCCAGGGTACAACGTTCAAAGCTGTTGTATAGTCGGACCTGACAAACTTGCCTGAAATATCACGAAAAATCTTGTGTGTTTTTGATTGAATGATGTTGGAACTCGGTAGCAGGAGAGCTCCATCTTTTTGGATGATCAAACTGAATGAGACTATGGCTATATTTATAGTGAAAAAATTATCTTGTCCTCCAAGATAATATATCTTCCATAATTATACAAATGAGTTATTAAGAAAGCTGATTTGTATATCTTTTGTCACAAGAAAAATATATCATCCATAATTATACAAATCAGTTAAAAAGAAACCCGATTTGTATATCTTTATCACAAAAAAATATTTTGTACAAACTTATTTGATACGTTTAAATCTATTCCTAAAATAGATTTACACAATTAATCTATTCCTAAATAGACTTACATAATTTGTGTTTCACGTGTCCAACTTTGAGACACGATATCTCATTCATATTAACTCCATTTTAGACATACTTTAGTTCGTTGTGAACTCTCTTCAAGGAGAATGCAAAATACAAGCTAATATAAATATATATAACATATACATATATTTAAATAATGTCGAATGTTTGCAAAAACACATTTTTCCAAACTATTTTTCCATAAAACCCTCATACAATACTTGTAATCAATATTCTTGGGGAATAAATATAAAGATTTGCTGAAAACGAAACTGGAACCTTCCTTACATTTTGATTGTGTTGCTTTAATGATGATCTCGCAGTTTAACTCAATACATAAACAATTGGTTGGTTTATTTCCTATAAATTCTAGATGAGGTATTCCCTTTTTTTCGTGTGATTAATTAATACTTGAGAGAAATATTTGTAAGTGTGTATGTGATTGATATTGGCTAAAAGTGGTGAATCGTCGAGAGCCCCTTAGGCACCGACACAATCAGTGGTGGATCTAGCTTAGACACAAGGTATGCACATGCATACCTTGTGTAAAATCTAAGCAGTGTAAAAAAGTTTTGAGATTTTTAGAAGTAAGCATGTAATACACTAAAAGATAACGAGTGCACAACTTTAAATTAGAAGAAAATTATGAATGCATACCCTAATGTAACTTACCATTGTTGAAACAAAATAAATAAATTGTAGAGCTCTTATGGTAATTTTGACTGTAAAACCCACTCTTGAAGAAGAAGATGAAAGGAATGGTCAAACATTAGCAAATAGGTCAAATAGTTTTTATGATTTTATGTATATTCGTAGCCCAATTATCATATAAAGTTATGACATTGACATTTGAGTACAACATAAAGCATATCTTCTCCTAAAAGCCCAACCAACTCAAAGTTGCTTTTTTCCTGTCTATACCTCTTTCTTTCTTACTTTTCTTTTTCTTTCTTCTTCTCTCTCTTATTTCTCTCCCATTGTTTCTATTTTCTTCTTATTTCTTCTTCTCTATCTGTTCTGCTCTTCGTTTCTTCTTCTTCTTCGTTTCTCTTTCTTGTCTACATTCTTCTTCTTCTTTCTCTACTTCTATCTTTTCGTCTATCTGTTTCTTCTTTCGTTTCTTGTCTTCGGTTCTTTCTTGACTTTCTGTCTTCTTTCTTCATTCTTCTATTTCTTTAATTTCTTCTTCTTCTTCTCATCTTCTTCTAAATGATCTCTTCTCTTCTTTCTTTCTTTTCTTCCTTTCTTCTTCTTCTATTTTTCTGTCTTTTTTCTATCTATTCTTTCTTCTTTCTGTTTCCGATCTTTCATCTTTCTCTTCTTCATTTCTTTTCTTTTCTTCTTTTTCTTCTTCCTTCTGTTATAGTGTAAATGATAAGGTTTTATCTTTTTAAGTTTCTTCAAAAGTTAGTAGATGATAAATTATGTTATATATATAACATAATTGTTTTATGATGTTTCGATCGATAAATGATAACGACAAATGTGTCGGGCTTTAATAAAATCGAGTCTTATAATATTTAAATATATTTTTATACTTAATATAAAATATTACATTTTATACCCTTGAGAATATGAAAATGATAATATATACCCTTGGTATATATATATATTTACAAATTTAACCCTTTACTTTATATTTAAAACATTTAAACCTTTAAATTTAAAATATGGTAAAACAGGCCCTTGTGGTTTTAACTTTAGGATACTTACACTTTTAGCCCCTCTAGTTTTTAAGTTTTAAAATGTTACAATATATACCCCTTTGCATGAAACGTTTTGCATTTTAAGTCCAAAATCCATAATTCTTGTATTTTTTATCTCAAAATCAATTTATAGCTTATAGCTTATTACTATAAGCTAAATTAAGTAAGTTTTACGAGCTTGTAGCTTATGAAAAGAGCTTATGAGCTTAAAAATCCAAAATGGGTATGCTTGGTTTAGAAAAATTAACCCGATGGGTTAGAGCTTTTAGGATAAGTTTTAACAATTATAAAAGTGATAAGTGAGCTTATAGAAATATCTTATTACAACAGCTTATGACATATAGCTTTTTAGGTTTACAAAAAGAGCTTTTCAAGGTTTTAGAGTTTTAAGGGTTCGATTAGGGTTCGGTTTTAGTTTAGGGTTTCTAACATGGTTTGGCTTGATCAAAGGATTAAAACAAGGTTCATACATGATCTTAAACATAACTAGAGCTTATTGAACTAGATAGAAGACTTACTAGTCTACGAAATGATGAAATGGGTCGAAATAAGCAATTATAACCTGAAATCCTTAGGAGGTGAATCAAGAGCTTCTCTTTCTTAATCTTGGCTTCCTACTTAGCTTAACCTTCTTCCTATTCTTCCTTAGCTTAGCTAGAACACCATTTCAAGTATGTGTTAGAGTTTATGGTGAGTTATGAAGGTATGGGTGTGTTTCGGCTATATATATAGGGACGAATAGAGTGGATGTCAAGTAAACTTAGAGTAGTGGCCACGTAAACTTGGAGTGGTGGCCAAGGAGTGAAGAGTGGTGCCCAAGGAGTTTTACTTGGAGCCCAAGGTGGTGATAAGGTGGTAGTGAGGGTGCTTGGTTGATACATCATTAAAGGTCATGGCTGTTTTTGGACAGCCAACATCAGTCCCGGTGAATTGGTTGTCATTTACAAACAGTAATTCCGATTAAGCTCAAACCAGTAAGCATGGTTAAATATTTGAGTCATCTACAACTTTTAGTTTTACATATTTAGGGGTTACTATACAAAAATCTAGAGATAACAGCCATTTACTACAAGTGTGCAGAATCTGCGCACCTTTACCATTTCGGCTATAACTAATTCAACCGACATCGAATCGGGTCGAGTCACCGGGCAAAATGATTACAAAACATAGGGCTACAACCTAGTATTTTTTTCTTAATACCCAACACCTACTGATTTTGCCTAGATCCTATGTTTTATCAACTGATCAGATTCTAAAAATTTAACTATGAACTTGGTTCGAACTAGTTTAAGTGGCATCGAGTTTGCTAGGGTTTTCGGGTTAGGTTTTTGGGTTAGGACGAGTATTAGAGGGAAACTAGGATTCAATTGTGGTGCATTGAGTACTTGTAACTTGTGTCTAAGAGGTTGTACAAAATCCTTTAGAAAAATGGAGGGAAAATGTATATTTTAAATTCTATGCATTGCCGGATTGTACATTGTGCTTCAAGGGGTTGTACATTTATTTAGGAGGGAATTGTATTCAAATATTATACATAGATAACTTGTCCACTTGTCTTATAAGCTTGTACATTTGTATTGTATGTAAACTTTACATGAAATCAAGGTTTTGATATAAACGTTAACGTATGAAATCCGTTTTGAATTAAATGTTATGAAAGGTACGTTAAATAGATAACATATGGTAAAATGGTGATTAAAACATATTCCTTGACATATTATAATGTTTACTTGCTATAAACGTTGATGAAATTGGCATTGGTAGGTTGCGTGAGTTCGTTTACTTTGGTAATGTAAGTTACGTTACATTATGGATGGAATAAAGAAAAAATCTTTCCATGAAAATGGTTGCATATAATTTAATAGATGGATAATTACATAGATGAAAATTGTAGGTTGTTATAGAAAATTAAATAACAGACATAAAAGGGTAGAAGCAGAAGACAAACACTATATAACGATAAGTAAATAAAAGTAGTAAAAGATCATGGAACGAGGCTCGTGTTTAACACGATTCCCTTAAAACAGATTCGCCATCTGTTTCCCAGGGTACAACATCCAAAGTTATTGTACAGCCGGACTTGACAAACTTGCCTGAAAATCATGGAAGCAATCGTACATTTCTGATCGAAAGGATTGCTGGAAATTGGTTTCTATGGAGTTGCATATTTAGTTGTGTCTAAAACGAATGAGACTAGGCCTCTATTTATAGTGAAAACGTTTTCTTGTTTTTCAAGATAAATAACCGCCTAACTTAAGCAAATCTTTTATTAACAAAAAAAGATTTGCATATTGTTGACCCCTTTTGAACAGATCTTACTTAGCTTGTTAAAGCTTAGTTGTGTTGGATAGATCCAAAACAACTATAGTAGAAACTAAGATTATTAATACTACAAACTATGTGAAATCTAGCTTGTAATACTAAGAAGAACAATGAAACAGAAAAACAAGATCTTGCTAAACTTTCAATATATTAAACACAATCAAAGTTACAGAATAACCTTGAAAATATGAATACTAACTATATTTGCTATGAAAACTATATAAAACTTGATATCTAGATCTATGCCGTAGGGTTCCTTTTATACACCAAGGAAACCCTAATGGGCTTACAAAACGCGTTACGTGATCATGCATATCTATTCCTAATATATCTCATGCATATCACATAAGCAGTACTAACTATTTTTAACTAACAGTACTAACTATTATAACTAACAGTACTAATAAACTGACAGTACTAACATTTTGTACTGGCAGTACTAACTATAACACTAGCAGTACTAACTTAGCTTGGCAGTACTAAGTCTTCTCTTGGCAGTACTAAGTTGAACCAACAGTAGAAACTTGTAGAAGCCTTTAATTCCCAACAATCCTCCCTTAAACTTGTGATTTACCTTCAAATCATCAAGTTTCTGAATTAAACCTTTTGTGTTGAGAGGATGCTTCCAAACACTTTACTGTCTTGGTTTGTTTGCTAGCATGACAATTTTCCTTAAAAGCTCATCTGCCATCTCTGAATATTGATCCACTTGCAGCTTGTTACACAACATTAAAGTCAGAAGCCCTCTTGTCAGTGGATAATCTTTCTCAACCAACATGAAGATATTATGTCCTTTGTCTGTAGATACATGGTGAACACCACATGTATCATATAACCTCCATGTCAATGGATCATGCATATATCTCTGAAGCTTCAACATAATATCATCAGTATCAGGTTCAAATAACCTCTTCAATTCAACCCATAATGTTCTTTCTTTGTCATCAGTAGGATCTGTTGAACTAAATCTTTCTTTAACCAAACTCCATAGCTTATCCTGGTCATCTCTATCAAATTTCTTTAACATATCATCAAAAGTCTGATAAGCTTCTATATGGTTTCTAACTCTGATAATTCTCCAATATCTTCTTGTGTCTTCAGAGTAGATTTCCTAGTCAATTATTAGATATTTGACCTGTAAGGCTTCAACATAGATTTCTTCCACTGGAACTACCATCATCATTTGTTGTAAATCCTCTTGTGATAATTCTGTTTCTTCTTCTTCTTCTGGTTGTTCTTGAACTGACCCTGGAGCTTTATTAGTCTTTTGCTTCTTAGAGCCTTCATGATCCAATTCTACTTCTGCATCCATTTTTGAACTTCTAGTTGTTAACTCAGGAACTGTTTTGTCACCTTCACTCTCTATTGGATGAAAAGTTTGCACCCTTATCATTGTTGTTTCAAACAAAGCCTTGAGCTCATCAAAAGAAAGTCTCTTCAATTGCTGTAGAGTGTGACTTCCCATATGCTTGATATAGTTAGACATATAAGTTCTCTGTTAATCTTGTGTAAGTGGCTTGTTCCTCCTTTATTCAACTCTTTGTTGGGCAAAATATCTCTTTCTCTGGTTGATAAGTTCTGCAAGCAGTATTGCTTTTTCAGCTTCAGAGTATTTTTCTCTTTCTTTTGCTTGTATTCTTTGTGCTAGCTCTTGATCAGCTTCAATTATAGCTTGTATATCTTCCCATTCTTCAATATTGAAAGAACTAGATTCTTCATGCACTCTGGAAATCCTCTGTCTCTCTTCTTCATCAAGCTATTTTTGCAATCTTACAGCTGCTTCATAACCAGCTCTTTCTTGTCTTTGCTGCAACTTTGTCTTGGTTTGTTCAGGCTCAGATTCTGTCATTATACCTTTACCTTTATCTTTGTTAACTTCTTGAACTATACCAACAATACTAACTGGCATTGATGCACCAGCAGTACTAACTAATCTACTAGCAGTACTAACTCCACCACTGCCAGTACTAACTGCCCTTCTTATTCTAGTATAAGTGTGAACATTTTTAG
This sequence comes from Tanacetum coccineum, assembly GCA_026074375.1. Lineage (NCBI taxonomy): Eukaryota > Viridiplantae > Streptophyta > Magnoliopsida > Asterales > Asteraceae > Tanacetum > Tanacetum coccineum. The sequence continues at coordinate 117,050 of BQNB010000635.1, read as the reverse complement.
CTGCATCTGCAAGTACCTTAGCTGCACTAAAGACTCCCAACTGATCTTCAGGTTGATCTTCTTGACTATGTGTAGGAGTAACCAAACTAACTCTTGCATCTTGATCAATTCTTCTATCATTCTCCAATATTTGGAAGAATCCTCTAAATCCTATTCTGCATCATCAGATATAACCACTCTTGACCTTTTTCTAGCTTGACTAGTCTTGACAGTCTGCTCTAATTTCTTTACCTTCTTGATAAGTCTAGTAAAAGCATTACCATAGACTTTCTTTGTCTGTCTCAAGTCTGTCTCTAAAGCTTTACATCTATCTGACAATTTTGTGACCAAATCCATTAATTCATGTTGTTGCATTCTGCCCTCATTACTTCCAAGTGTGTGACCTCTTGGGAGAGGTGAATCATAGGGCATGGATGAGGTCTTATTAATGTTACCATTTCCCTATCCTACATCTAAACTAGTGATAGTAGTGGCAGCCCCTCCATGTCTGACATCCACACCTGTAGATGCAACCTCATCTGCTACATTGGTGTGATGAGGAGAACTGAGCTGAGGAACTTTAGTTTCCTGTCTGATAGGACTCCTAAGTGTTGGTGAAATATGTGGTGGTGAGGTTGATGGAGCAACTATGGGTGTGTGATAGGACTCAACTGGGACTGTTGATCCTTCACCCTAAAAAATTAGACCCTGAACAAGCATTGTTGGAAACAATGGAATGTCCACCCCCATTATGACCCTTAGAAATCCTTCTCATATTGCCAAAACGTTTTGAGTAAGAATAGGAGCAATATAAGTTCTTTTGTGAGGTAGAAGCTGTCTTTTGTGCTTGTTCAAAAAGATTTGTATAAATCTTGGATACATTAAAAAATCAGACTGATTATCCATGTTTTTCACCATGGCATTAAAAATCAATTTAAAAAAAATTAAAAGTTCTGTTTATGGCCAAGCAAATGATAGCAGTGGCTATGTTGCTACTAAATTAATCCCAAGCAATTTTTTTAGCACTCAAACAATGAAGGATGGTATGGATCAAAAACCACCACTGAGGAGAAAAGTGTCCCTTTTGAAAAGTTAATCTATCAGAATTAGACACATACCCCATAAGAGCAAGTTTCTTAAAAATTTTAGTATTAGGTAAAGTACTAATACCATCAGATTCTTCTAACTTGAGATGCCTCCTTATAGATGCTTCAGTAACAGTCTTAATTCTCCCATCAATGGTAGCAGTTATTTCCATCTCTCCATTCTCATATGTGCTTGCAAAAGCAGTTTGCCAAAACTGATGGATGAGTGAAATATAGATGGTTGGATTTTCAGTGAGAGCATACTTAATGTGAGTAGAATTGAGAAAATCCACTATCTGATGAAATCCTGCACTTCCCTCTGGTTTCTTTAAGAAGGCGGCCATATTATGTTTGTCACAAAAGTCCAAATTCGCCATTCGATTGAGAAAAGTTTGAGTAGGGTTCTGGGTTATGATCGTGGATGAGAGTATGTGTGTTTCATAAAGGTAATTGAGATAATAAAGAGTACTTAAGGTTTTTGATTGGACCGACTGAATAAAATTGAGTATTTATCTTGAAGAAATCTTGATATATAAAGAAAGTTCAAGATTTATCTAAATCAAGGAAACCTATAAGCAAAGTAGTTGGCAGAAATATCTCAACGGCTATTTTAATTAATGAAATTTTGTTATGCCTCAAACAGTACTAACAGTCAACCAACAGTACTAAGTTTAGCCTAGCCATATTAACTTTACCCAGCAGTATTAAGATATGCCTGGCAGTACTAACTTAATACTGAAAATATTAAGTTTATGCCTGGGAGTATCAACTCTAATTCTGTTCCAACAAGCATTTCCATCATAAATTTAGATTCTCACATGCTCTCTTTTTGTTTATCATCTCACTATATCTCTCATTTCTTTTACTCACTTAATCACTCTGTCTGTTTTTACTTTCTCTCAATTCTTTTAAGCTCACCGATTCAGACAGTTTTGTACAATGTTCCATCAATTCCATTAGTTTCATGCTGCCCTGTCCACTTCTAAGTGTGTGAACTCTTGAGAGAGGTGGGTCATTGGACTATTTAGATGTAGTCTCAAACCTAGTTTCAGCATCTAGACCCCCTAATATGGTTTCTTGGCACCTGGGACCACTACCTGAACTAGTTCCCTAAGGACTTGGCTCATTAAGTGTTGCCATATATTGGGTCCTATTGATGTTACCACTGTCCTGCTCTGCTTCTAAGCTAGAAGCAGTAGTGGCAGCCCTTTTACATCTCATTTTAACACTTTTAGTATAAAACAGTTAAAAAAACCAAAAAATAGTAGCATCTAGCTTTTAGCTCTATTGTTTCTGCTTATATTCTTATTGATAATTGTTCATTATGTCCTGCTAGTAGCTATTATGATCTGGTATTTGAATTTGTGATCTAAATCTCATTTATAACCTTAAATGACTTTAAGATATTAGGGGTGTTTGGAGTTCAACAGTACTAACTTAGTTAGGTACTGCTAACACTGATTTAGGTACCTTAAATTGGTTTTAAATTTCATTCTTAGGTTTATTAAGATAAGATTTTATGGTCATTGAATAGGTTTTAAGACCAAGTGTTGATCAGTTTTAGAATAAGCTGTTGAATTTTGAGGTCATTAGTTTAGTTACTTAGGTATTTTTAGCTTAAGTTTAATTTAGCAGTTTTCATTTCTTTAATTACTCTTGTTTTGGTTAAGTATAGAGTATTAGCACATAACCTTAGGCCTACATTTGTTCAAATTGAGTTTTGGTCATTTAAGTGCAAACTGCATCAGATAACAAAAATAGACAAATAGCCATTTTAAAGCTGAAAATTCAGCAAGCAAAAGTAGCTGTTAGCTTTTGATTTTCATAGGAAAAGTAGATTTTAGGACAATTTAGTTATATTAGGGCTTATTTTATAATAAGAAGATTTTCTTATCTGTTTTTAAGTTTAAAAGTAGCACTTTATCTTTTTATTCAATAACCAAAAGTAGAGTAAAATGAATTTTCAGCTTTTTCAACTAGTTTTTTCATTGAGCATTTAATTTTCAAAATAGTTTTTAAAAGCTGTTTTAACTAGCTTTTAGGTCAAGGTTTTAAGTGGTATAAGCCAAAAGTCCATAAGGATCCTTTATCTTATTGAAAAATAAGCTCAAAGTTGTGCCTTAAGGCTGTTTGGTTAACAGTTTTTACCAAACTGCTTATTTAAGATTTTTAGCTTATAAGCCCTTAGTTTTTTGTTTGTAAATTCTTTCAAACAGCTATTAGGATTAATTTTTAGTAGCGCATAACTAATATTGGGGGGGGGTTAGTTTTTAGCTTATTTTGTCTTTTCTTAAAAAAAAAACCAAAAACATAGTTAAACAACATAAGTAGCTTTTTAATCTAGCTTTTTCTTTGCTTATTTGATTTTCAAAATAGTTTTTGATTGCTGTTATAAGTAGTGTTTTAGCCAAGATTTAAGTTGGAATAGAGCTTATTTCCATAAGGATCCGTTTGTGTGCTTAAAATTAAGCTCAAAGTTAGCATTTAGGCTGTTTGGTATGCAATTTTAGTATAAGTGCTTTTTAGGATTTTCAGCTTATGGCTTATCCATTTTGCTTATTTCTAGTTCAGTTTAGCTTATTAGGTTAGATTTAGGATAGTGATAGCTTATTTAGTTCTAGCTTTAGCTTATTCCGTTTTTAGCTTATAAAGTTTTGTTGAAATACTAGTTAAGTTCATTTTATCTGTTTAATAAGTTGTTCTCAGCTTAATTGTGATTATTTTTTAAAATTATTTTTATTAAAGTTGTTAGTTTTCATAAGTTTTACAACTTTGCTTTTCAAAGTTTTTGCAAAAAGTTAAAAAAGGGAAGAGGGGAAATCCAGGGTGAGCAGGACTCGAACCCTGGACCCCAACCCTCCTCAACCTTTTATAACACACAACACACGACACACTCACCACTGCGCCCTTGGGACTTTTACGTCCTAAGGTGCGTTTTTAATTCTTTTTACACCTTTTTGAGCTTTGTTATAAAAAAAAGCACTTCGAGTGCTATTAAGCTTTTTCCCGGCTTATTGAGTTTAGCACTTTAGGATTTTATATTTTTTCTGCATTATGCTTATCATAAGTTACTTTTAGTAATTTTCTTAGATTTTTAGTTCAACGTTTAGTATTTCTAATCATTTATTTTCATTAAAAACTTTAAAAAATCATAAAAAATAGATAAATAATCAAAAAAATAAAATTCTTATTATTATAATATTTTCTTAATCATATTTTAGGCTTAGGTTTGAAACTTACCTTCGTTAGGGATATTATTTGTAATGTCACTTTTAAAGAACGGGATTTCGTACCCTTCTCGTTTTCTTCGTTTTTAAGCTTAATCACCCCTCGTTTTAGAATTTCTTAGCCTTTTCTTTAAATATCAAATAGTTTAAGATCAAGTTTAGAAATCCATTTGAGGGTTTAATTTTAGTTCAACTTGCTTATTTGTCGCATTTATCTAATGCCCATGAACATTTTTCCGGGTATTAGTTTTAATTGTGCACTTTATTGCTCACTAGTTAGATTTTTAGAAAACAATCATCTTCGAACCAATTCAAGTCATTGTCCAAATAACAAACGGAGTCTCAATTTCACAATTCTTTGGGTGAAACGACCTGGTAATCACTTACCGGCTTACGTACATTATATTTTTGTGTGAATTTTCCTAAAGGGTAAATTTGGAATTTTCATCACTTTTATATTGTATACGTATATACTGTATTACACATCAGATAGCCTTAGAGTACCCTTCGTTTTATCTCTGATGACGCTCATGCCTAGAATCTGCTTTGCGAGGCCTAAATCCTTCATCTTGAATTCTTGAGACATCTGTCATCAACATATAACAGTAATATAATAGAGGACGAACCAACTTTCTTCAAGTAGCAACAATGGTCCATAGCACATCTCTTGTACCCTGCCCTCTGCATAAAACTGTTAAATTTTAAGTACCATAGTCTCGGTGCTTGCTTTAATCCGTACAAACTTTTCTTCAACTTACACACGAGGTTTTCTTCTTTCCCAGCTGACTGAAAACCCTCTGGTTATGTCATGTAGATGTCTTCATCAAGGTCACCACGTAAGAAGGTTATCTTAACATCTAATTGCTCTAGATGCAAGTTCTTTGTGGCTACAATACTCAAGACTAACCTTATTGTAGTCATCTTTACAACTGGAGAGAATATCTCATTGTAGTCTACCCCCTGTTTCTGTTAGAAACCCTTAACTACCAATCTAGCCTTGTAACTTTTCTTGACATCCTGCTCTTCTTTAACCCTGAACACCTACTTGCTCTGTAATGCCTTCTTTCATGCTGGTAATCTGACTAAGGACCAAGTCTGGTTCTTTTCAAGTGAAACCATCTCTTCATTAATAGCCTTCTTCCAATGTACGAATTTTTTTATACTCAATGCTTCTGAATAAGACTTTGGTTCACCATTATCTGTTAGCAGCAAATAGTTTGCTGATAGAGAGTACCTTACCGGATCCCTGGACTCTCTGATGAATCTTTATAACTGTGGAGTCTCGGAGCCTCCCTCCTCGAAGGATGCTCTGTCTTCATAGTCTTCACTTCATATGAATCTTCCACTATCCGCGAGAGCTCTTACTGTTTCGACCCCTCACCCATATTTTGATCTCCCACCAGGACTGAGTGATATCTGAAACTCAACCTATGCCTTAACTATGCTTTTATTTGCAAGGTTCTCTAGCGAGTCTTCCAACACTACTTGATCCTTCTGAATTGGCTTAGTTAAGTTACTAGAATCTGTTGCAGCCTTGGCTCCATATAGAGAGTCCTCATTAAATGTGACATCTCTGCTTCGGACTACCATATGACTCTTCGAATCCCAAAAGCGATATCCCATCTCATCTAAGCCATTGCCTATGAATTTACACTTCACAGACTTTGCATCTAGCTTATCTCTTGCAACATCTTTCATCTCAACGTAAGAGTCACACCCAAATACCCTCAAGTGTGCGAGACTAACTTCCTTCCCTTGCCATTCCTTTTTTGGAATTCGGAACCCTAAAGGCACGGAGGGTCCGCGATTAATTAAGTAAGCTGCCGTAGTAACTGAATCTTCCCAAAACATCTTTGGGAGCACCAGCATGAAGCCTCATACTCTTTTGGCGCTCTCATTTAAATGTTCGATCAATCTATCACAGACACCATTCGTGTTGTGAGGGTTATCCAGGTAGATTTCGATGCGAACCTAATCTCGTTTCTTGTACAATACTCAATGAACTCTCGCTACTATACTCTCTCCATATTATCGATTTAAACTCTCACCCGAAGGTTTGTTTCATCTCCACTACAAGCATTTCCACTTCTTAAAAGTGTTGAATACCTCAGATTTATTTTTAAGAAAATAAACCCATACCTTCTGTTGCTGTCATCGATAAAGGTAACATAGTAGCGGGATCCGCCTATTGATGCAACATATGTAGGGCCATAGACATCTGTATGAACTAGCTTGAGCCTTTGTATTTTTCTTGTATTCCCAGACTTTACGAAGCTTACCTTCTTCTATTTTCTCAATACACATGGCTCACAAAAGCCTTTTGTAAATTTGAAATCCTACCCTTCGAAGCTAGAATCTTCATACCCTTCTTACTCATGTGCCCAAGCCTCTGGTGCTATAAAGCTGCGTTGCCCCTACAATCAATAGCTGCGTTAATCTCATCGGAGGGTACCTCATCCACGTTTGTTCCCACGAGCTACCACCAAACTACCTTTAGTAACTTTCCACTGCTGGTCTCCGAAGCCTACGTGGTACCCTTCCTCATCAAGCTGGCCAACAGAGATTAACCTCTTCTTTAGGCCTGGAATGTACCTAACATCCTTCAAAGTCTAACTTGTACCAAAAGAAGTTTTGAGGACAACATCCTTAACGCCTGCAATGTCTAGAGTCTTGTCATCTGCTAAACAAACTTACCGAGTCGTAGCTGAACCTTCTAACTCTTTCTTGAAATAGGTGGCATGGAACGAGCCCAGAATTCCATTATACGATCATCATCGTATTCTCAACGCAGAAACTAATGCGACAAGCAGTGAGGTCTCTAGCCCCATGTTAACCTCCTTATCCCTGGAGGTTACAGGCTTAGAACACTAATTCTGAAAGTGGCCCTTCTGGTTGCAATTCAAACACGTGATATCCTGTCTGTTCTTAGACTGACCTCTCTTGTTTGATTTCGATCTACTTCTGTTATGCTTCTGCCCTCTGTCTTGCTTTCTGCCCCTGCCTTTGTCTTCTAAACTTAACAAGGAGTTCGAGTACTATCTGGATGTCTTCCTGCGGATATCTTCCCCAAGAATTAAATCACGAATGTTATCAAACTTAAGCTTAGTACTTCTGGTTGAACCACTAACTGTTGTAACAGTGCCTGACTAGCTCTCGGGGAACGAAGAGAGTAACAAAAGAGCTTGTACTTCATCATCGAATTTAATATCAACCGACATCAACCTTGATAGGATTGAATTAAACTCGTTTACATGATCTGCAACAGAGGCTCCTTCATACATCTTCGTATTAACCAACTGTCGAATAAGAAACACCTTATTTGACGCACTATGTTTCTCGTACATATTAGACAGAGCCTTTAACAAGGTCGCATAATAAGGGAGGCTTCTCATTGACAACGTTGTAGGCTATGTTCTTCGCCAAAGATAGCCTGACCACACCCAGAGCCTGCCTATCTAGCAGGGTCCAGTCCTCGGCCTTCATGCTTGTAGGTTTGGCTTCTGCCAAAGGCTCGTGAAGCTTCTTTTGATACAGATAGTCTTCAATCCGCATCTTCCAGAACCCGAAATCATGACCATCAAACTTGTCGATCTTTATCTTACCATCTTCTGTCATTGTTTATCATTTAGGGTATATCGCACATGCACAAACCGCTTGAACAAACAAAGAATACAAACAATGCTTGCGAAAGTAAAGAACACAGATCTCAACGTGTATCTACGACTTAGGTACGTCATAACAGTCCACGGTCAAACCAGAGATATTTATTATGTGTGTACCACACACACAAGAATACAATTTACAATACAATGAGATGTATTTATAAGTGGTAAGACGTCAATAGCCACTTTACTCATTCCACCGATGTGGGATTGGGTTTGCACCCAATAATATAATCCTCCACAACTCAACATATTAAAGGTTTGAGGGTGAGACTCTAGACTCCTGTTGATGAAGAGGCTAAGAATGAATGAATTGACTAGGACAGATGGAGAGACGGTTTATTTTGACAGCTAAAGCTAGGAGAAAGAAATAATGGTAAAGATAGGCCTCGAAGCTTCAAGAGATAACCCTAAACTGAATGAGTATAGAGAATACATTTATCCCCATTGAGTAATAATTGCGTCAAACAACACTAAATACAAATAAATAAATTGTTTAGCTACCAGTCAAATATATTGTGCGGCTTAAATAGTTTGACTCGAGGGTTACTTGGTAAATTGGTTCAGTAAGAAGGATGACATTATAGTTAACCAAATTTAAATGAATTCAGAATCCATTAACAGTTTCCTAATGACTTAAAACTTGCTGCCTCAATTCTCAGGGTATATATGTTAATGATTAGTAGATCACACAAACAGATGACAATTTTCTCAGCCATCATAGCAATTAGACTACCTTTTTTATCTGTTATGTTCATTTCGAGAACAAATAAGGTATGCACTTGAATCTAAACTTCCACTTATACGATGCACACCAAATTAACGAACAAATACTAAATTAAAAGCATATAATAGATATTGACCGTAAGGACTACATTAGCAACAACTGCAATGGAAGCTGACTTGATTCCTGCACGAACTCCCTCTACAAATTATGTAACCAATGATTAAAATCATTAAGATATAACGTGGAACCTACAATAAGCTTAATGTATAGGGTGATAGATTCTCTGGCATACAAACAAAAAATATACACGACAATTAATTATCACTGGCAATTGATTCCACCTTAGGTAAGACGGCTTTTACCACAGTAGACCATAAAGTAAAAAACTCCTAATTCTTAATATGGATACACATGACACGAACATTCAGTATTGTTTACTCAAAAATTGATCACCAAAAATATGAGAAGCAGGCATTTGACTATTTTACGGAGAGCTAAAAAGACAGTTCCTCGAATACCAATACACATAGTTCTGTTGATGCTTTCTTAAAATTTCAAAGTTTTGTTGATGCAAAACACTTGAATTGTGCCTAAATTGTTCTCACAGAATAGAAATGTTGATCAACACATTCTATTCTAAATAGAAAATTTTCGTATTCCATTTCCGTTATGCCATTAATGGACATCAACAAATCGTTATTACTATGGAAATTACAGCAATATACACATCCATTTAGTACATATAAATTAAAACAGATGTCCTTTCAGCACATCTCAATATTTGTTTTTGAATCCAAATTCCAATAGAAATTATTTAAAAAGTAACTGTAAGTTCCTCCGCACTTGGTCCGATTGTGTATAAGTCACGAAATAGATAAGAGGGGTTTTCGAATAGATAATTTACCGCTCTAAACTTTATACATTTGTTCAACCTATGAGCAGGGCCCTGAAGCCTAATGTGTAAAAAAACTAAAAATCATCCTCAACTACGTTAAGTTAACAATTGTGTTGCAGCATTGCCTTCTGTGTTAAGAGGATGCTTCCAAACACTTTACTGTCTTGGTTTGTTTGCTAGTATGACAATTTTCCTTAAAAGCTCATATGCCATCTCTGAATATTGATCACTAAGCCTCTTGTCAGTGGCTTTAATCTTTCTCAAACCAACTTTGAAAGTTTTATGTCCTATATATGTAGATACTTGTGTTAACACCAATGTATCTATTACTCTATGTCAATGGATCATGCATATATCTCTGAAGCTTCCATAGAATATCATCAGTATCAGGTTCAAATAACCTCTTCAATTCAACCCATAATGTTCTTTCTTTGTCATCGGTAGGATCTGTTAAACTGAATCTTTCTTTAACCAAACTCCATAGCTTATCCCGGTCATCTCTATTAAATTTATTTAACATATCATTAAAAGTTTGATAAGCTTCGATATGGTTTCCAACTCTAATAATTCTCCAATATCTTCTTGTGTCTTCAGAGTAGATTTCCCAGTCAATTTTTAGATATTTGACCTGTAAGGCTTCAACATAGACTTCTTCCATTGGAACTACCATCATCATTTGTTGTAAATCCTCTTGTGATAATTCTGTTTCTTCTTCTTCTGGTTGTTCTTGAACTAACCCTGAAGCTTCATTAGTCTTTTACTTCTTAGAACCTTCATGATCCAATTCTACTTCTGCATCCATTTTTGAACTTCTAGTTGTTAACTCAGGAACTGTTTTGTCACCTTCACTCTCTATTAGATGAAAAGTTTGCACCCTTATTATTGTTGTTTCAAACAAAGCCTTGAGCTCATCAAAGAAAAGTCTCTTCAATTGCTGTAGAGTGTGACTTCCCATATACTTGATATAGTTAGACATATAAGTTCTCTGTTGAGCTTGTGTGAGTGGCTTGTTCCTCCTTTCTTCAACTCTTTGTTGGGCAAAATATCTCTTTCTCTGGTTGATAAGTTCTGCAAGCAGTATTGCTTTTTTAGCTTCAGAGTATTTTCTCTTTCTTCTGCTTGTATTCTTTGTGCTAGCTCTTCATCAGCTTCAATTGTAGCTTGTATATCTTCCCATTCTTCAATATTGAAAGAACTAGCTTCTTCATGCACTCTGGCAATCCCCTGTCTCTCTTCTTCATCAAGCTGTTCTTGTAATCTTACAGCTGCTTCATAACCAGCTCTTTCTTGTCTTTGCTGCAACCTTGTCTTGGTTTGTTTAGGCTCAGATTCTGTCATTATACCTTTACCTTTATCTTTGTTAACTTCTTGAACCGTACTAGCAGTACTAACTGGCATTGATGCACTAGCAGTACTAACTAATCTACTAGCAGTACTAACTCCACCACTGCCAGTACTAACTGCCCTTCTTATTCTAGTATAAGTGTAACTCCCAACTGATCTTCAGGTTGATCTTCTTGACTATGTGTAGGAGTAACCAAAGTAATCCTTTCATTCTTGAATCCAATTTTTCTTCTATCATCCTCCCATGTTTAGAAGAATCCTCTAAATCCTCTTCTACATCATTAGATATAACCACTCTTGACCTTCTTCTAGCATGACTTGTCTCGACAATCTGCTCTAATTTCTTTACCTTCTTGATAAGTCTAGTAAAAGCATCACCAAAGACTTTCTTTGTCTGTCTCAAGTCTGTCTCCAAAGCTTCACATCTATCTGACAATTTTGTAACCAAATCCATCAATTCATGTTGTTGCATTCTGCCCTCATCACTTCCAAGTGTGTGACCTCTTGGGAGAGGTGAATCATAGGGCATGGATGAGGTCTTATTAATGTTACCACTGCCCTTATCATGCATCTCATAAACTAGTAACCAGTTGTGGTAGCCACTCGATGTCTACATCCACACCTGTAGATGCAAACTCCTCATCTGCTACATTGGTGTAGGAGGAGCAGCTGAGATGAGGAACATTAGTTTCTCTGTCCTTTGATAGGGACTCTAATGTGTGGTTGAAATATGTGGTGGTGAGGTTGATGGTGCATACTGTAGGGGTGTGATGAGACTCAATGGGACTGTTGATCCTTCACCTAAAAAATTAGACCTCGAACATAGCACTTGTTAGGAAACAATGGAATGTCCCACCCCCTTTTTGACCCTTAGAAATCCTTCTTCAATTGCCAAAAAGTTTTTGAGTTAAAAGAATTAGGAGCAATTAAGCTCTTTTATGATGTGTAGAAGCTGGTCTTTTGTGCTTGTTCAAAAAGATTTGTATAAATCTTGGATACATTAAAAAATCAGACTGATTATCCATGTTTTTCACCATGGCATTAAAATCAATTTTGAAAAAATTAAAAGTTCTGTTTGTGGCCAAGAAAATGATAGTAGTGGCTATGTTGCTACTAAATTGATCCTAAGCAGTTTTCTTAGCACTCAAACAATGAAGGATGGTATGGATAAAAAACCTCCACTGAGGAGAAAAGTGTCCCTTTTGAAAAGTTAATCTGTCAGAATTGGGAAACATTCCCCATAAGAGCAAGTTGACTTAAAAATTTTAGCTCTATTTAGGTAAAGTATAATACCATCAGAATCTTCTAACTTTAGAGTGGCCTCTTTAGATGCTTCAGTAAACAGTCTTATTTCTCCCCTTCAAGAATGTAGCAGTTATTTCCATCTCTCCATTCTCAGAGGTGCTTGCAGAAGCAGTTTGCCAAAACTGATGGATGAGTGAAACATAGATGGTTGGATTTTCAGTAAGAGCATACTTAATGTGAGTAGAATTTAGAAAATCCACTATCTGATGAAATCCTGCACTTCCCTCTGGTTTCTTTAAGAAGGCGACCATATTATGTTGTCAATGAAGTCCAACAATCGCATTCGATTGAGGTAAAGTTTGAGTAGGGTTCTTGGGTTATGATGTGGATGAGAGTATGCATGTTTGATAAAGGTAATTAAGATAATAAAGAGTACTTAAGGTTTTTGATTGAACCGACTGAATAAAATTAAATATTTATCTTGAAGAAATCTTGATATATAAAGAAAGTTCAAGATTTATCCAAATCAAGGAAACCTATAAGCAAAGTAGTTGGCGGAAATATCTCAACGGCTATTTTAATTAATGAAATTTCTGTTATGCCTCAAACAGTACTAACGGTCAACATACAGTGAAACAATACTACGTTTAGCCTCAGCAGTATTAACTTTTAACTAGCAAGTATTAAGATATGCAATGGCTTGTACTAACTTAATACTGACAATATTAAGTTTATGCTTGGCAGTATCAACTTTAATTCTGTTCCAACAAGCATTTCCATCATAAATTTAGATTCTCACATGCTCTCTTTTTGTTTATCATCTCACTATATCTCTTATTTCTTTTACTCGCTTAATCACTCTGTCTGTTTTTACTTTCTCTTAATTCTTTTAAGCTCACCAATTCAGATAGTTTTGTATAATGTTCCATCAATTCCATTAGTTTCATGTTGTCTTGTCCACTTCCAAGTGTGTGAACTCTTGAGAGAGGTGGGTCATTGGACTATTTAGATGTAGTCTCAAACCTAGTTTGAGCATCTACACCCCCTAATATGGTCTCTTGGCACCTGGGACCACTACCTGAACCAGTTCCCTAAGGACTTGGCTCATTAAGTGTTGTTATAGATTGGGTCCTATTCATGTTACCACTATCCTGCTATGCTTCTAAGCTAGAAGCAGTAGTGGCAGCCCTTTCCATTCTGTCACCTATACTCGTATAGACTGCTTCATCTCACAACCTTTGTGAGGGGGCTCCACCAGATAAGGTATCTTAGTGTCCCTGGACCTCTTTCTGGCTTGCCTAGGTGGTTGACTATTTCACACCATTTTGTTGATGTTACATGTCCTTCCATCCATTCTTGACTGCTAATTAACATAATTATCCTCCCCTCAATCAATACTTCAGAGGTGAAGCATTCAATACCATGTACTCAATATGCTTAGCCTAGAGATGTTAGTCCAAAACCAATAATACACAATCCAAATTATTTTCTTGTTTAATAGTATTAATTATGACTAACAGTTTGAACTAGCAGTCTTAAGTATAACTAGCAGTACTAATTATACTTAGCAGTACAAACTTTTGCCTAACAGCATTACCTTACAACTACCAGTTTTTTTTCCAAAGTTATCTTAATACTATCTCATAATCCATATCTAATCATTAGTCTAACACAAAAAACATCTTCAGAGGTTTAAGTTAATCCAATGCTAGCAATTAGAAAGTTAAAACTGCTAACATCAAATGCCTTTGTGAGAAGATCTGCAACATTATGATCTGTATTTATCTTAATCACTTGAATGAGCCTCTTCTTATAAGAATCTTTGATGAAATGGTGCCTTATTTTAATGTGCTTGGTTTTAGATGAAATTGAAAACACTGGTTCTTCACAATAAAATGGTGCTTTCATTATACAATGTAAATTTGGTGTTCATAAGATTGATCCCATAATCAAGGCATCTGATTGTGGATCCATGACACTTGTCATAGCATTTATGACAGTCCATGTAACTTTATCTGCTTCAGTGGTAGAGTTGGCAACTATAGTTTGCTTTTTTACATTGTAATGAAATCAACCTTTTGCCAAGAAATTGATAACCTCCTGTTGTGGATTTCTATAAGGCTAGCTCACAGCATAATCTACTATCAGAAAAAGCTTCCAAGTTAATTGGTTTAAAATCCCTAGGATACCAAAGGCCTAATTTGGATTGACCTTTCTCAGTATTCTAAAGTCCTTTTCACTGCATGAAGATGTGAGACTTTATGAGTTAACTTGGAAACTTGCACCAAGCAACAAACAGCAAACTTTATGTCAGGTCCTAGAGCTGTCAGTACATCACATGATCCATTCATTGATCTGTTATAAATTGTACATTCCACATCCTTAGCTTCTTCATCCTTTAGTAATGCCTTGTTAGTCTTAATTGGAGTGCTTGTTGTCTTCATTGTGACAAAATTAAACTTATTCAATATATCAGCCACATACTTGTCTTGGCTGATGAAGATCCCATCATCTTTCTGCTTTACTTGTAACCCTAAAAAGAAAGGGAGCTCCCCCATAGAGCTCATCTAGAATCTCTTGTGCATCATCTGCTCAAACTCAACACATAAAGACTTCTTTATAGATCCAAAGATGATGTCATCAACATACACCTGCACTAACAGTATATCACCTTTGTCCTTCTTGATGAATAAAGTCTTATCAATAATGCCTCTTTTAAATCCATTTTTCAATAAGTAGGTAGACAAGGTCTCATACCAGGCTCTAAGAGCTTGATGTAGACCATATAAAGCTTTTTCTACTTTATAAACTTTGTCAGGGAACTGTGGATCTTCAAAACTAGGAGGTTGGCATACATACACCTCCTATTGAATAGTACCATATAAAAAGGCAATCTTTACTTCCATCTTTAAGTTAAAAACCCCCCCACAATAAACCCCATAAATGATGCATAGGCAAAAAATAACCTGATTGCTTCTATCCTAGCAACAGGAGCAAAAACCTCATCATAATCAATGCCTTCTTCTTGGGTGTAACCTTGTGCAACCAATCTAGCCTTATTTCTAACTACTATCCCTCTCTCATCTTTCTTGTTTCTATAGACCCGTTTTGTTCCAGTGGCATACTTGCCTTTGGGTAAATCAACAATCTCCAAACCTTCTGCAATCTAAACCTTTAGCAAACTCATTCTTGCATTGCTTTATCCAGCTTGTGAATCTGTCAAAGCTTTTGTCAACTTTTGGGTTTATATTTTTTGTGAGAGATATCAGACCAACTAAGCAGTTTTGATAATCTTTGTGATTTGTTCTCCTCTGCTTTTTGATGTAACTGACCATAGCATGTTCTTCAGAAATCTTGGTCATCCTCCTTGTTTGAGTAGCTGAATTTATGTCTCTAATGATCTGGTCTTTAGGATGATCCTTGTGAATTCTGGTTGTGGGAATAGGACTGACATTCATGGTGGTTTCCAAGTTGTTAAGGTCAGCCTCTGCACCCACATCTTCATCATCATATGCACCACTAAAGATACCAGTATTTAGAAGATCAGCAGTATCCTCCAAATCAGGCATAAGAGGATCAGTTGAAAGATCATCATCATTAGTAAAAATTTACCCAGCATTACTAACAGATGGACTAACAGTACTATCTCTGTTAGTGCTATTAGCATAACCTTCCTTCTGTTGAACAAGCAAATTATCCAATTCAGCTCTAAAATCTTGCACATTCTGGTCATCTTCTTTATTTGAAGCTCCTCCTTCTTTTTCTTGACCATTTCTTTCACCCTCATTTGCTGGTTCTTCATTAGTCTTTTTACCAGCATCATCAGCAACTACATCCTCTGAGCTCTGTGGACTATCATAAAGTAATGGTAGCAGAATATATTGTTGAGTAGGTACTACATCAACATTATCCTTGATACCTGCATTCTTATTAGTTTGATTCATTGCAGTAATTGGATTATAATTCATAGAGTTTGTTAGTATATCAATATAAAAGATCCAATCTGGTCCACTCCCTACAACATTGGGTTTGTTTTCAAGAAAGTTTATGTGCAGGTTCTCCTTTACTTTCCTAGTTCTAGTGTTAAATACCCTAAAAGCCTTGTTATTTATAGAGTATCCAACAAAGAACCCTTCATCAGCATTCTCATCAAATTTGCCTAGGGAATCTAAGGTATTAAGAATAGTCACAGGACACCCAAAAGGTCTCATAAAAACTTATACTATGGTGGTCTACCTTCTATTAGTTCTAGGTGTCTTGTTGTGAGGCTTGGTTACTAAAACCCTATTCCGATCATAACAAGCAGTACTAACTGCTTCAGCCCAAAATGTAGTAGGTAATAATGAATCTGCTAGCATAGTCCTAGCTACCTCTATTAGTGTCTTATTTTTTCTTTTAGCAACTCTAGTTTGTTGTGGAGTTTTGGCAACACTAAACTCCCTCTTAATCCCTTTCATCCCACATAACTGATTCATGTCATTATTTTTAAACTCAGTTCCATTATCACATCTGATGATTTTAATCTTATGATTTATTTGGTTTTCTATGCCAATAATAAAAGTTTTAAGGATCCCACTAGTCTCATCCTTAGTGGCCAAAAAGAAAACCCAACTAAACCTACTATAGTCATCAGTGACAACAAGGCAATATGTCTTGTGATTAATACTCCTTACAGATGTTGGGCCAAATAAGTCCATATGTAACATTTGTAAGGGTTGGCTGATAGAGCTCACAAGCTTGGTCTTACAAGAGGCTTTGTGTTACTTTCCCTTCTTACAAGCAATACAAGTATGGTCATTTTCAAAAAGCTTTAGAGGAAATCCTCTTACAAGGTTTCCCCTCACAAGTTTATAGTTTTAAAGTTTATATGACCAAGCCTCCTATGCCATAAATTAGACTCATCTATTATAGCCTTTGCAAATAAACAAGTCAAACCTCCTAAAGGAACAACATTCTTTAGATCAAATCTGTACTTGTTGTTCTGTCTGGGAACTTTAAGCAATACTTGACTTTCATCAAGTTGCTTAAAGTTAGGAGATAGAATAAGACATTCAGTCTCAGTGAAAAGAACACTGTTTTTCTTGTCACACATTTGTGAGACAGAGAAAAGGTTAAACTTAAGTTCCTTTACAAAGTATACATCTTCAAAGTCTAATTTCCCAGTCCTAATTTTACCTTTTCCAGTAATTTTACCTCCTTTAGGACTTCCTCCAAATGCAACAAATCCACCATCAATCTCTTGATAATCTGTAAGAAAGGACTTGTTTCCAGTCATATGCCTAGAGCATCCACTGTCAAAAATCCCTTGATCCTGTAAAGTATATTGTGGATTACCCTGCACTCAAAATGAGAGAATTAGTTTCTCTTGGGGACCCAAGCCATTACTGACTTGAGTCTGCCTTGTAGATCAACATAGTCAAATCTTTTAAGCATGTATGATCTACTGTCTTTGGAGGTATGGTCAATAACATTTCTTGTTGGTCTCCAAATCCAGCATGCTGAGGACTTAACAGCATTTTCCCTATTTCCCTTAGCAGCACTAACTATTGCTTTTGGCCCAACAGTAGTTACATTGTTAACCTTAGCAGTTTTAACTTTTTCATTAAGATTATTGGTTTTAGCTGCTGATTTTTGGTTAAAAGCCCTTCTTACTGGTGAATGTGCTTTAAAATAAGAATATGTTTTGGGTAATGCATCATTCACTTTTGATTTAGGGGCAACAGTATTAACAGGCCTGGCAGTACTAATTGATGATGCTGCTCTTGGAGAGCTTTGCTTAACAGCATTAACTAGCACTTGCCCTAACTTTGTTAATACAGCTGTTGGAATAAACTTTCTTTTAGGATGTGGGTGAGTCAATTTATTTTGGTGGTTCACCCTCTGATCATTGTTCCATACTGGTTTAATTTCCCTTTGACCAGTAACCCTTCCCTTATTATTCAACACAGGTTTTTCTACCATTTTATTGTCATGAAAATCACAGTCTTTGATTAAAGGGTTGAAACTCCCACATACAAAACAAGCTTTCTTTATAAACTCAAAACCATTTGCTAGTTTCTGAGTCATCATCCCATTCCAGTTTCTTCTATTTTCCCTAGGACTTTGACTTTTTCTAGGATACTCTACTTGCCTATGTGTGTTTTCCTTATTAACAGATTTCACATTTTCATTAGATTTGACAAAATTGATTTTAGTAAACTTTGGTTTTGTCTGATCAGATTTAGGTCTAAACACATTGTCATCATCAATATCAGACTCCTACTCTTCAATGATAGGATCACTAGGCCTAACATTTTTAGGTTGTTCCAAACTATCCTTACTAGACTTAGATGCAGTTGATTCAGTTCTAGGCACACTAGAGATAGTTTCACTCGCATTAGTCTTATAGACAGAATCATCTAATCTAGCAAAGGATAAGTCACGTCTTAAGGGCATGTAGTTCCCAATGTAGGGAGGGGGAACTGCATGATATCTCTCAACCTTCTTAAACCTATCATACTATGAACCACTTCATTCTAATTTATTTGACTATCATAACCAAGACCAGCTTGGTCTTTAGCACTTATTTGACTATTTATTAGTTTAGTTAGATTCTTTGATGATTCTTCAAATTTTTCTAGTTTAAGTTTCAAATCATCTTTCTCTTTTAAAGCTTCTTCTAACTAATTTTAAGGTCTTGATAAGGTATCTTTCACCTTGGACATCCATACTTTAAAAAATGCAATTTCTTCTTCATAATCAGGCTTCTTTTTTTCATGAACAACTATCCTAGCTTCTAATGATTATAATCCCATTTGATAACCTATAATTTCTAGATTAGATTTATTAAGAGCTACACGTTGTTGATCATACTATTTTTGAAGTGTTTCATATGATTTTAAGCAATCTTTAGAGCAAGTATATAACACCCCGTGTTTTAGGGTCATTGATGTCGTTAATAAATTCACTATGAATTTTTAGTATTGTATGTGTTTGCTTTAAATCGTAATCGCTAACTTAAATCGCGTAAGCTAAAAATTATCGTTCAATGTAAACGGGCATCAAAAAATTAAATGTTTACATCTAGCAAGTGTTAAGTAATTATTTTGAGGATAATTATTAACTTTGTTTATTTTATTTTATTGGTTACGTAATTGGTTACTTTGTCATCACCCCTCGCGCGCCGCGCTCCTCTCCCCATCCAACTCTCTCTCCTACTCACCCTCACTCATCCCCTAAAATGCGTTGTAGGCAGACCGTGATTACATAAACTTTCCTACGCTTCAACAAATACCCACAATTGTACCTAATACTCAAAAATTACAAAAATATATCATGTATATGCATACATGGCCAGATATGTATGTATGAATCACAAGAGATATCTTTTCAAATTTAATATAACACATGTTATATAAGTTTTCAAGCAAGCTTCAACAATTAGTCTTTCACACTATGCTATCTTACACAAGAACAATACCTTGACTATAAGACTTCCTAGAAACACTCATCTTGTCTTGTATAGTGTTATTGACTAGCTTTTATACATATAAGTCTTGCACTCCTAAAGAAAGATAAGATACACTTCAACACTTAACAAAAATAAAAAACTATCCCTCCTTTTGGCTCTTACAACCCCACGGCATCAAACACCCCTTTTGTATAATTCATAGCTTGATTTTCCAATTCCCTACACACATACCTACATCATATCTAAGATGTCTTAAGTTGTTTGCAAGGGTTGGTTAAAGGTTTACAAGTATTGAAGCAAGAAAAGCAAGATTAGGGTTTCTATTGGATTAGGGTTCCTAGCTTGTAAAGCTTTTGTTTTTTCAATCTCCAAAAAGGTGTTTAGATTGTGTGTGTTATCAATCATACCTCATCATAAGGTTATCTAAAACTCCTAATAGCTTTACATTTATCATTTTATGTGTATATATGTTCTTTATAGCAAAAATCACCATTTAGGACTTTTAAACATGTAAAAAGAGTTTTTACTTGTGATCATCATTTTGTACACTTTTTCATATGTTATGTAGTTGATAATATCATGATATAATGGGATTATAAGTATGGTATCATGTTGATTTAAGTATAAAAAGTGTATATACAAATTAGTGTTTTCAAAGTTTACTTAATAAGTTTCAAGTAAAAGTGTGGTAAATGACTTGATAATCATGTTCATGGACTTTTATTTATGATATATGGATACTAAAATGATGTTATAATGGAAGTATAAGTCTTGTACACTATTAGTTTATGTATAAAAAGTCTATGTACAAACTTGTTGAATTAGGGTTTTACTTATAAACATGTAATAAAAGTACCACTACGTTGTGATTTTAATGTGTTATAAAGGAATTGATAATATGGACCCATGACAAGATATGGACATTATTATAATGTAACACATATGATAAGATAAGACTCAAAGACTTGTGGTAATTTACTAAATTGAAACGTGTATAAAACAAGTTATATAAATAAGTATACAAATGGATTTCAAAAGGGCTGTTTGATTAAATTCAAGACAGTAGGTCTGACATTTTATAAAGATAGTACACCTCATGGCGATTCCAAAAAGGTAAGAAACTCGAAAAACGGATAAATAACGAAAAAGATACGTAGTTTACGAGTTTTACGATAATAACCGGAGTTATAAAAGAACTTTTATAAAAACTTATTATAAAAATTCTACTAACAGAAGGTTTGATATTTTTATTAAATCAAAACATAATTATTAGGGAATACAAAAAATATAACGTAATTTTTCGATTAAAAACGAAGAAGTTATGAATTACGCGAGTTTATATACTTAAAATGTATAAAAATACTTTTATAAAACTATTTTTTATAAAAAGTTACTGTTCATGACAGAAACATTTATTTTTTTAAACCTCATAAATAAATAGAACTTTCAGTACGAGAACATGCTTGAAAAGAATTACTAAAAAACGGAGGCTAAAAACGAATAAAAATAGCGACGTTTACGATAATTGAAAGTTATAAAGTAATTTTATAAACTATGACAGTAAAAAAAAATTACTGTTCATAAGCAGACCCCAACTTAAATAAAAATTGTTATAAATTTGATAACGAAGACGTGCTCGAAGGAATCGCTAAGATCGAGATTAAAACGAATAAATTATTGCATTTACGGGTTTTACGACAATTAAATTCATAAAAGTAAATTTATAAAACATCATGAACAGTAAAAGTACTGTTTATCAGCAGGTTATAAAATATAAAAATGTAATATTTTTATATATCATCTTAATACGAAGACGTGGATGTAAGAAACGCGAGAAACGGGTTTAAAACGGGAAAGTTAGCTAGTTTTACTAAAAACGATAAGTATAAACGCTTTCACTTTATTAACAACGATTTTTACATTACAATAGATGGTGATAGAGCTATATAGATGCTATACGATATTAGTTATCGAAGTACATAGTACTTATACTACCTATGTTTTGAATTAGGATGGCCTCGATATCGTCCGTGACTCGTTATTTCACTTACTCGATTATTACTCATTCACTTCACTGCTGAGGTGAGTTCATAGCCCCACGTTTTACATGATTTGTTTTATAGGTTTTTGGGGTGAGAAACATGCATGTTTTTATAATTGGACATAAGTGGTTAGTTCACATAAGAGTACGTGTTGCCTAAGTAGCGATAACCCTAGTTGAGCCCATTATCATGAACTGTCAGTTACTGGATTGTGAGCGCGAATGTTATGAATAGATCTATTGGGATTGACATCCCCGTTCGGGTGATTAGCTATCACTGGGAAAACGAACGTATACCATGTCAAATATAGGATGTTGCGGGTTAGAACATCATCACGGGCAATGTAGGCCATTTATATGGTATTCAATTATGTCGACCTTTAGTGTCATGAGCTTAAGGCAACATAATTACATTTATATGATGTTTGCATCTGTTGCATTATCATACACTTGGGAAATGTGTTTGACATCATGTCGCGGATATTTTTTTGATCTAAATAAATCAATACTTTTGTAAAAAAAAATTCTATTTTGTGCCCAGCAAATTTTTTTTAATGCTGCCTACTTTCAAAAAAAAAGGTGTCAAATGGGTCGGCCTAAAGTGGAAGCCCAATGGGTCGGGTACTATAGCACTGTAGCGAGGCTGCCAAAACGGCAGCGTTGCGCGTTGCTGCGGGACGGGTTTTTTTTCGTTGCTGCGAGGCGGGGGTTTTTTAACTGGTGTGGACAATTATTTTTTTTTAGTTTTTTTAGTTTTTTATTTTTATTTTTTGTTTTTTTTGTATTGGTTTTTAAATTGGTTTGGTCTTTGGGGGGTGATTCTTTGGGCCTTAATTTTTTTTCGAATCGATTTTGAACGAATATTGAGTGGGAATGTACCCGCGCGTTGCAATGGGGCTGACTTGTATTCGGCGTTTTTTTATTGCCTACTTGTATGTGTCACGTTATTATACTCGCGCCATAAATGTTGACTAAGTAAAAAAGGGAGAAAAAAACTCAATGGGCCGGCCCAAGGCGGGGCATAATTTTTTTCGAATTGATTTTGAACGAATATCGAGTAGAAATGTGACCGTGCGTTGCAACGGGGCTGACTTGTATTCGACGTTTTTTTTATATTGCCTACTTGTATGTTCCACATTATTATACTCGTGCTATAAATCTTGACTAAGTAAAAAAAGGGGAAAAAAACCAAATGGGCCGGCCCAAAAATGGGAGCCCAAGAAAAACAATGTTGGCCAGAACACTGTTCACGATGAACAGTGAAAAAGCATGCAAAAACGACGTCGTATTACTTCTCTTTTGAGTATATGTATAATGTGAGGGGGTTTTTTGTAAATTTTTATGTTGGACATGGTGTGTTTGGTGGACCAAAATAAGCCGTGGGCTTGGTGTGTTTGTTGGACCAAAATGAGTCCACTTAAAGGCTTAGCACAAAATGACAAAATAAGAAAACCATCTTTAGTATATTGTTGAATTTTATAATGACATAAAAGCTTATAGTAACAAGAGCAGAAATATTTATATATGAGTATTTTGGCTAGTGCTTCACACGGTTTAGCTATTGTTTTATTTGTCACTAATGGTCGTTGTACTTCTCGTCAAACAGCCATGAAATATTACTATATGCGATTTAGAAAGTTCGAACAGCCAAACAGGCTAGCAACTACGCTCGCGTGTTTGGACATGCACTGATGGACACATCCCACTCTTTTAGCGTCATAGCCAGATATCGTCAATGACTATTTAAATTGAGTAAAAGTGTCAAATACTATATTCCGCTGTTAAAAAAAAAGTGTCAAGTACTACAGTTTAGTAACGGTAATGAATCATTACATTACACAATTTATTTCATTATATCGTTTATTCTATTCATTTGACATATTATTTCATCCTATCAAACGAACCCTAAATACTTCTACTAGTCCTTTCGGAAAAAAAATATTTCTAGTAAATAACTAAATATAGTACTATAAGATTTTACGATCTAAATTGTAATTTGTAACAGGTGCAAAGGATGGGATCTTTTGGGCATCATTTACTCCAACTCGAATCTACCAAAAGTACCCACTACCTTCATTTAATGATGAACCTCACTCTTCTAGGGAAAATCAAAGATAATCTCTTTTGATTTAGTTAATAGTTTAATTGAGAGAGAAGTGCTATTTAAACTTAAAATAAATGTTTAATATATAAATCACTTGTATATGTATTTTTTTCTTTTTAAATTCTCACTAATTATTTTTCTAAATTAACCAATCAAATCATTAAATGCATTATTAATCATTGTTAGACATAATAATCATTTTTCTAATTTAAAATATGATGCACAGTTATTCATCACAAATTCTTGCTCATAATTAATAAAGATTTAATTAGTATCATCATATATATGCTTTTGAAAATAAAGAAATTGGCACACTCATAAATTTGATTGAGATATTCAATATACAAACAGTTAAATCAGTTTGTATTTACAGTACAACTGTTTAATACACGTTTTAGAGTGTCACAATCAAATATGAGAGTGTGCAAATCACATCCTTTTTGAAAAAAAAAACAAATAACATAAAAATTATGACGTTCACCAACAAATTTATTGGCAACACTGTGACTAAAAGCACAAGGTGTAGTAACTTGCAAGTTACTACCACCTGTGCGTCATATCAACTTTTTCTCACTTAACTAAAACCAACCTAACTTACCTAAAAACTGACGCAACAGTAACTTGCACTAACATACACTTTTAGGACCTACCATTTTTATTAAACTAAATTCACATTAATATATTTAAAATATTAAAACTAAATTATAAATTATAACACTAAATTATAAATTATAAAAATCTTAAAAATATTGAAACCCACACAAAATAATTATAACCAGCCCAATACCATCCGAATTTTGTGAGATTGTCTCTCTCTCTCTCTCTCTCTCTCTCTCTCTCTCTCTCTCTCTCTCACACACACACACACACACACACACACACACACACACACACACACACACACACACACACACACAAATACACACACTGTTAAATCGAAAAAAGAAAAACAATACAAACCAACGCTCGTAGGTTAATTAATGAGCAAGCCAACGTCGACTGACCAACGCGAGGCCACGGTGCAGTAACGTGGGGCAACACGAGGTCGTGTCAGCTTAACGTGAATGTGTGTTCCCACGTTACTACACCTCGAGCTCTAATGTCTATCAAAGAGTAAATAAGTGTTGATCTAAGAAAGCTCCTCTTCGCCCTACTCCATACCCCGAGTACTCAACTCGAGAGTTACTTTACTAGTCAACAAGCTTCTTTCAGGCGAAGAAAACCTTACAACGTCGTTTACATTATTTTTCGACACTAAGCTAAATGTCAAGTCCTTCTTCGGGTACAACCAAACCCGTTATGTTTATGGCCCAACATAACAAACACTTACGTCACTTACAATATTTTCCGACACTAAGCTAAATGTCAAGTCGTTCTTCGGGTACAACCAACCCGTTATGTTTTGTGGCCCAACATAAAAAACCTTGTGTGTAAAGGCCTAAACACATAAACCAACTAATTATCTAATCTAAGTGATATATGATGATGATGATGATGATGATGATACAAAGTAAGATCTAAGACATAATAGTCAAATATATATAAGTGCCTAATTTAAAAATCAAGAACTCTAAGCTTAATATGGATGAACTTTTTTGGACAAGAAGACTTTAGTGTATGAAGATGATAAGATCACTAATCTTGTTTGTAGTAGATCTTCATATGTGTGTGGATGGCAAAATCTCTAAGCTTGCATAGACGGATGATCAAAGAGAAATATGCTTACAACAATTGAGAGTTAAAATCATTATGATCAAGGGTTTATGATGGTTTAAAAGTATGAAAAGTATGAAAAACCTGGGAGTGAAACTAGTTTGAATGTGTGTGAAAAAGGTTAGTTTTAAGTGAGAAATGACCCACTGTTTATAGGGAGCTGAAAACTGTTCGTCAAGTAGTGACAGTCCCTTTATATATAAGGGGACCGTCCATAATTAAGAGGAACGTCCCGACAGACGATCCTGTTTTTGTCTTTTTGTGGTGAAATGTTTATTTGGTGAAGGTAGGACCTGTTTTAAGAGGGGGAAATGACCAAATTTGAATTTTTAACTAATTACCAAATGAAACATTTCTTATTTTTTTCTAGTTTGTCTTATTTTACAGGGGACATTCCCCTTTACCCAAAAAAAACTAGTTTGTCTAATTAAATTTATAGAAAATGTTTTGTTACAGTTATAAAAATGTAAAGTGTAAGACAAAAAATCTATTTCTTTGATCATAGTGCAATATAATAAACATATTCAAACTTGTGTTGAAGCACACTTGAGACGTCGAGAGAAGTTGATGAATGTATGTGTTGATGATTCGTAGTTACGAGTAACTTGCGCACTTTACGTTATGTATTACAAGTTACATGTGCGTCATCACCAAAACACAAAGAGACTGTATAGATTAATATTGTAATATTTTCACTAACAATCTCCCCATTTTTGATGATGACAAAATATGTGTACTGTAACTCACAGTAAAATGTAAAAGTTACTCGTTTATACTTCTTCTCCCCTTTTGTCGAAACAAAAAGGTGGACACTCTAAGCCTTTTATTCCAATAGGCGAGATTTCTAATACATTTCTTTTTCCTTATTTCCATAACCCCATTTCTTGGTAAAAGGCGATATCATCCCAGTGAAGTCTTGCTCCTATTATCTCTATCATCCCTGCATATTCTCATCATGTCGTCGAGCTCCCCCTAGCTCATTGTATCCCCATGATTATCGCATCCCTTGTATATTGACTCTAGCTAATCCATGGATCAATTTTGTTACAAATGCTTAACCTGCATTAAGGGTTAGTTTCGTGCTACAAAACAAAGTTAGTAGACAAGCGCACATATATAATAAGGACGATAATAGAAAAAAAATAGCAAAAGAGATGATGATAGCTATATATATATGAAGAAGATGCATATAGTAAGACGCTATCGGGAATTAAGATATGCTAGTCTTATGTATGAATGCTATAAAGGGTGACCATTTGAAGGAATGTTGGAAACTAGACACATGAAATTGTTGTTTAAAACCAACAACCTAAATAATAAAATGAAAATGACAAGGTGACAATAAAGAATTATTATTATTTAAAAACACTCAAGGATTAAGACTCGACCGACACCATACGGTTTAATTGTTCAATCAATCACACCAACTTTAATAAACGAGAACGGGTTTCGTTTATTAATTGACAAATTTTTTAATTTGAATGACTTCATCCAAGATGTCTCATAACATCAAATAATTAATACGTTTTAGTATCAAATTCCCTATGAAAATGCTTGTGATTATGTTATAATTACTTGAAAATGTTACTTAATCGCTTATATTTAGTTTTCAGGAAGACTCGAGCATTTGAGCAAGAGACACGGGATTTGGACGTGTAATTCAAGCAATTGAAGGCATTTAAGGCTTTTACGGCGTAACCTCCCCGCAGAAGTTACGCCGTAATCAAGATTAACGAAGAAATGACTCAGCATCAGTTGTTATGGCATAACCTCGCCATCACCTTTACGCCGTAACATATAATTTAAAGAAAGATTGAGTATCCGAGTCAGCATTACATGGTAACCATGGCGATATGGCTATGTCGTAACATCAATTAAGCCCAAAAAAAGGGTAACCACGTCAGCATTGTTATGGCGTAATGTGTTCATAACTGTTACGCCGTAACACCTTCGATACTTATAAATAGAGCCCTTACTCGGCTCATTCAACATCACTCACCTCCTCCACTCACAATACAGTCTAAAGGGGTGAACCAAGCCTCCAAGACCTGAAGCATTTCACAGAAGTCCAAGGGAGAAGTCACTTAATCTATTCTTGTATTTAATCGTTCAAAAACACTTACTGTAAGGATAATGATGATTCAATCCATGATTTCTTTCATTCATTCTTTCTTTACTGTTACCATGAGCGGCTAAGCACTCCTAGTGCTGACCTAGCCATGTATTTACTATTGTTATGATTGATGTTTCCTATTTAATTATGGTTTTATTAGATATCCTTATAGCCTTTCATTAATCCCTGGGTTTTGGTAGTGTAGATGGTGGCTTAGATCTTGTTAGTCCATGTTATTAGACTTACTGGTTGAACTTGGATTAGCGGGTTACTAGGGTAGATTGGAACCTATCCCAAGTGTATGAATTAATCATATTACCGCCTCTGTCACATTAAACACTTAAAAAGCGCAGGAACTCTTTCAGAGAGGGTTAATAACTTATATAGGTTATATAATTGTTCTTAAGGATAGTTGGGGATTAACCACTACAATATTTGTTGGGATTAAAAGCCTCTTGATGCTGTTTGAAAGTTACTACTACTAAGTGGAAGTTAAGACTGTTAAGTTAGTGTTGATGGTACAAAAGTTACTACTATTGGTGTGAAAGTTACAACTGCTGGAAGAGTTTATGCTGACATAGAAGAGATCAAAGACTTATCAGAGAAAAGATAAAGATTGCTTATGTGATAAGTATGAGATATTTTTTAAAAGATATGTATAAGTTATTTGTTTAGAAGATCATGATAACTTAGGAAAATATTGTAAGCCGGTTAGGACTCCTTGGTGTATAAAAGGAGGTCCTAGGGCATAGAGTTAGATATCTAGAAATCGTTTTGTTTTGATATCGATATAGCTTTAAGGTTTTGTAACCCTAACACTATTAAGAGTGTTCGTATTATATTGAGGCTGAAAGTTTGATAAACTGTTTGTTATTAATCTTATTTATTACTGTTTCATTGAAATTCTTCTTAGTATCATTGACTAGATTCCACATAGTCTTTGATATTCACAATCAAAGTTTCTATCATAGTTGTTTTGGATTTATTCAATACAACTTAGGCTTATACAAGCTAAGCAAGATCTATTCTATTGGGATCAACAAGTGGTATCAGAGCTTGTGAGAAGCTTTGAATAAGAAGAAACTTTACTACACACAAGATCTACTTTTTCAAGAAGCAATGGATTCTCAATCTACTCAAACCATCAAGCTACCCATACTTCAACTTAGTGAGTATGATCTCTGGAAGATAAGGATGGAGTGGTACCTACAGTGCATTGATTACACTCTATGGGAGATCGTAGAAAATGGTAATGCACCCATAGTAACAAAAACTGTTGATGGTAAGGAGACTGTTATCCCTCCTACAAGTGTTGAAGAGAAGGCACAAAGAAGGGCAGAGTTGAAGGCAAGAAGCACTTTGTTGATGGCCTTACCTAATGAGCATCAATTAAAGTTCAACTCATACAAGGATGCTAAGACACTGATGCAGGCTATTGAGAACAGATTTGGAGGTAATACTGCTACAAAGAAAACTCAGAAAAATCTTCTGAAGCAGCAATATGAAAACTTTGCTGCATCTAGCACAGAAGTGATTGAGAAAACTTATGAAAGGCTTCAAAAGCTAATTAGTCAACTAGAGATGCATGGTGAAGTTATTCCTCAAGAAGACATCAATCAGAAGTTCTTGAGAAGTTTGTCACAAGAATGGACTATGCATACTATTATGTGGAGGAACAAACCAGAGATTGAGACATTAAGTTTGGATGATCTCTTTAACAACCTAAAGGCTTATGAATCAGATGTCAAGGGGACATCTAGCTCAACCACAAACTCAAACAATGTAGCCTTTTTGTCCTCTAGCAGCACTAACAGTGCAACTGGAGCAGTTAATACTGCTCAGGGTGTTAATACTGCTAGCACTCAGGGTGCTGCTGATAGCTAAACAACTGTTGAAAATTTGAGTGATGCTGTGATTATTCCTTCTTTGCTAACCAACCAAGTATTCCACTGCTAGATAATGAAGATCTACAACAAATCAATCCTGGTGATCTAGAAGAGATAGATTTGAGGTGGAAAATTGCTATGCTGACTATGAGGGCAAGAAGATTCCTAAAGAATACTAGAAGGAAGCTGGACATGGCCAACAAAGAAAGAATTGGGTTTGACAAGACCAAGGTGGAGTGTTTCAACTGTCACAAGAGAGGACACTTTGCAAGGGAGTATAGGGCACCCAGAAATTAAAACAGCAGAAACAGGGAGCCTACCAGAAGGACTGTGTCAGTTGAAGAAACTACTTCAAATGCCTTATTGTCTCAGTGTGATGGATTTGGCTATGATTAAAGTGACCAAGCAGAAGAAGGTCCAACTAATTTTGCTCGCATGGCTTATTCTTCAACAAGTTCAAGTTCTTCTACAAACTCTGAGGTATCTAATGACTCAAATTGTTGTTCATCTTATTTAGAATGTGTAAAAGATCTAAAAGAACAAAATGAACAATTAGTTAAAGACTTAAGAATAGCTAGGATAAGTGCTGTCTCTTATAAAACTGGTTTAGAATCTATAGAAGCTAGACTGTTAGTCTTTAAGAAAAATGAGTCTGTGTATGTGGAAGATATAAAACTCTTAAAACGTGAAATCTATTTAAGAGATTTAGTTATTACAGAGCTTAAAAGGAAGTTAGAGTTGGCTACAAAAGAAAAAGACGAGGTTCAACTTACAGTACAAAAATTTGAAAATTCCATCAAAAAAATCTAAGTAAACTTCTAGACAGACAGATAATGGATAAGTGCAAAACAGGATTAGGGTATAATGCTGTCCCACCTCCTTATATTGGGAATTTTATGCCACTAAAATCTAATTTAGTTTATCCTAGTGTAGATGATTTTGTTGATGTGAATGAGTCTGTAGTTGAAAAGCCTACTGTTGAGACTAATGAACCTGAGACTGCTAGAAAAGAAAATGGAGCCCCAATTATTGAGGATTGAGTATCTGATAGTGATGAAGAAAATGTGCCTAAGGTTTAAACAGTTGAGATGTTTAATAAACCTAGTTTTGCTAAGATAAACTTTGTTAAGTCTATTGAGCAAGTAAAATCTCCTAGGAAAATATCAGTTGATAAAAATAGGCAAAACACACCTAGTCCTAAAGGGAACAAGAGAAACTGAAACCAACAGATGCCTCAAAAATTAGGGAGTGATTTTGAGATGTTCAACAAAGCTTGTCATGTGTGTGGTAGTTTTTATCATTTAAAGAATGATTGCAATAACTTGTATAATAATGGAAGATTTGAAAAACCAGTTTGGACTAATATTCAAAGGGTGAACAAACAGAATTTCTCTAAATTAACTCACCTTAGTCCCAAAAGAAACATGGTTCCAAGAACAGTCTTAACTAGGTCTGGCCCAATTTCAGTTAATAATGTTAGACCAGTTAATAATGTTCAATCAAGAACAGCAGTGAATAATGCAGGACCCATGAAAAATGTTATTAATAATGCATATTCAACTGCTAGAAGGCCTTTTAACAAAATAACAACAGCTAATAACAGTAATTTCACTAAAAAGGTTAATACTGTTAAGGGAACAAGGGTTAATACTGCTAGGCCAAAAGCAATTATTAGTGCTGTTAAGGGAAACAAGGGAAATGCTGTTAAGGCCTCAGCATGTTGGGTTTGGAGACCAAAGCACAAAATTTTAGATCATGTCTCCAGAAACAATGGTGCATCAACGTCCTTTAAAAGATTTGACTATATTGATGCACAAGTCAGATCCAAGTCAGTAATGGCTTGGGTCCCTAAAAGAAACTAATTTTTCTACCATTATGTGCAGGGCAATCCACAATAAGATTTGAAGAATAAAGGAGTGATTGATAGTTGATGCTCTAGGAATATGACAGGAAACAGATCATATCTTACAGATTATGAAGAAATTAATGGAGGATTTGTTGCCTTTGGAGGTAATTCCAAAGGAGGAAAAATTACTAGGAAAGGTAAAATAAGAACTGGTAAATTGAATTTTAAAGATGTGTATTTTGTAAAGGAACTAAAGTTTAACCTCTTCAGTGTCTCACAAATGTGTGACAAGAAGAATATTGTTCTTTTTACTGACACTGAATGTGTTGTTCTGTCTCCAGACTTTAAGTTAAATCATGAAAGTCATGTTTTACTTAAAGTTCCTAGAAAGGATAACATGTACAGTGTTGACTTAAAGAATGTTGTTCCTCAAGGAGGTCTCACTTGTCTCTTTGCAAAAGCCACACCAGATGAATCTAATCTTTGGCATAGGAGGCTTGGACATGTAAATTTCAAAACAATGAATAAACTGGTAATGGGAAACCTTGTAAGAGGTTTAACTTCAAAACTTTTTAAAATTAATCAAACCTGTGTTGCTTGTCAAAAAGGAAAACAACACAGAGCTTTTTGTAAGACCAAAACAGTTAGTTCAATCAGCCAACCATTACAAATGTTGCACATGGATTTGTTTGGCCCAACATTTGTAAAGAGTTTAATGAAGAAGATGTACTGCCTAGTTGTCATAGATGATTTTAGTAGGTTTAGTTGGGTTTTCTTTTTAGCCACTAAGGATGAAACTAGTGAAATCCTTAAAACATTAATAACAGGTATAGAAAATCTAATAGACCTTAGGGTGAAAGTGATTAGATGTGACAATGGGACTGAATTCAAGAATAGGGTCATGAATCAGTTCTGTAAAATGAAGGGTATTAAGAGGGAATTTAGTGTTGCTAGGACTCCACAACAAAATGGAGTAGCTGAAAGGAAAAATATGACACTAATAGAGGCTGCTAGGACTATGCTAGCTGATTCAAAATTGCCAACAACTTTCTGGGCTGAAGCAGTTAATACTGCTCGTTATGTCTAAAATAGGGTGTTAGTTATCAAGCCTCACAACAAGACCCCTTATTAACTTTTTCTAGGTAGAAAACCTGCTTTAAGCTTTATGAGACCATTTGGGTGTCCTGTTACAATCCTTAATACCATAGATCACCTAGGAAAATTTAATGGAAAGGCTGATGAAGGGTTCTTTGTAGGATACTCTACCAATAGCAAAGCATTCAGAGTATTTAACTGTAGAACTAGGATAGTAAAAGAGAACCTGCATGTACAATTTAGTGAAAATACATCTAATATTGTAGGAAGTGGACCTAATTGGCTTTTTGATATAGATGCACTAACAAATTCTATGAACTATAAGCCAGTTGTTGCAGGGAAACAGTCTAATGGTAATGTAGGTACAAAAGCATGTGACAATGCAAGTAAAGCTAGAGTGGAGACGAAACTTGGTAAAGATTACATACTGCTACCATTATGGACTCAAGATCCATCATTCTCTTCTAGTTCAAAAGATTCTCCTGATGCTGGAATTAAACCATCAGAGGAAGAAGAAAAGAAGGATGCTGAAGATCCAGGGAATGAAAGTGGAAATCTAACTGAAGGGAAAGATAGTGAGGTTCCAAGTACAGAGTAGCCAAGAATTAATCAAGAGAAGGATAATTATATTAACAACACTAGCAATATTAATACTGCTAGTGATGGAAACAACACTAACAATGTTAATGCTGTTAGTTCAACTGTTAATGCTGCTGGCACAGAAGTTAATGTTGTTGATCCAAAAACTAGCATTGAACTTTCAATTGATCTAAATATGCCTGAATTGGAAGATATTGCTTATTCCGATGATGATGAAGATGTTGGTGCAGAGGCTGACATGAACAATTTAGATGCATTTATGCCTGTCAGTCCTATTCCAACTACAAGAATACACAAAGATCATCCAGTTGACTAAATCATTAGAGACTTGAATTCAACACCTCAAACAAGAAGAATGACAAAGAATTTGAAAGAACATGGTTTGTTTAGTTCAGTTCAGCAAAGAACAAACCATAAAGACTTTTAAAATTATTTGTTTGCTTGCCTTTAATCACAAGAAGAACCCAAGAAGGTAATCCAAGCATTGAAGGATCCAAGTTGGATAGAATCTATGCAGGATGAGCTTCTACAATTCAAATTACAAAAGGTTTGGACCCTAGTGGATTTACCAAATGGCAAAAGGGCCATAGGTACTAAATAGGTTTACAGGAACAAGAAGGATGAAAGAGGTATTGTGATAAAGAACAAAGCAAGATTGGTTGCTCAAGGGTACACACAAGAAGAAAGGATTGACTATGATGAAGTTTTTGCCCCTGTTGCCAGAATTGAAGCAATTAGGCTATTCTTAGCCTATGCCTCATTTAAAGACTTTGTGGTGTACCATATGGATGTCAAGAGTGCTTTTCTTTATGGTAAGATTGAAAAGGAAGTCTATGTTTGTCAACCACCAGGATTTGAAGATCCAAACTTCCCTGACAGAGTTTACAAAGTAGAAAAGTGTTGGGAAATTTGATGAGACAAAATAAATAAAAGAATGAAACACAAGGGTCTAAGTCGGGTAGATGGAATTCTACATAAGATAAAGATTCTGGAAGATCTCCTTAAGAAGATAAAGATAACAGAAGATATTCCTTAATGTTTAAATGATTTAGTTGTCTAATGTTTATCTTCCTTTGTAAGTCTTGGACTCCTTATGTTATAAAAGGAGGTTCCAGGCGTGTAGTTTAGGGGTGCACATAAAATGTAGTTGACTAAAGGTGTGTGTGTTCTAGGCGTATAGTTCTTGTAAATGCCTAGATAGTTTAGCCTCAAGGATCTTATGATTCCTGTTACTAGTTAGAGTAACTGTTCTACAGTTGATCGTGTAGAATTGGGGCTAATAGTGAAAGATAATAAAGAAAAACCTTGTTATGATATCAATGTTCTTATGCTATTTCTGCTACGCATATACTTTATGTTCATTGTTATCATTATCCTAGATTAGTTCTAATCAAACTGAGCTTAAACGATCCTAAGAACTATCACGTGTTTAGGTTCTATCAGGTGGTATCAGAGCCACAGGGCTCTCGATCTAGGATCTAACAAGGTTTTTATTGTCAAACATAAGAAGGTTTAAAGGTTTTCGAAGTTGGTTCTGATTAATAATCCCATGCTATTCTTAGTATCATCTTTGGGAGGTTCATGTGGTGTTCGTTTTTAAAAGATGGATTCAGGTCATCAACAACAGCAGGTCAGGTATGGAGAGTTTTTCAAAACTGAAGTCGACACAAGATGCTTTGGGGATTCATGTTATAGAGCTTTTAAAGGTGTCGTATGGAGGTTCGTGATGGTTTAAGAGCTCGAATGCGCCAATAACAGGCTGTGACACAATTTAATGAAGAAACTAGGGTTTTACAAAACTCTAATTCAACTAAAACTCTTATTAATAACTGCTACTATCGCAACATGATAAACCCTAATTCTTTAGGGTTTCAGTATTGTCGTAATAATAATGACTGATTTGCTCATGGATCTGTTATCCTTAAAACGATCTGGAAGATGGTGATTTGATTTGGTATGAAGACTTGGTACGATCGGTTTTTATTAATGTTGTCAATGGAACTTACAACTGCTATTGGTAAGCGGTTAATACTGCTTGAGATTGATTACTTGTTCCTGCTGCTAATACAAGTACAAGTATACATTAATGCTCTCAACCTGAAGGTTACTACTGCGTGTTTTAATTCGTTATTGTTGAAGAACAGTAGTAATGCCTACGAAAACTTAATACTGCTAATGTATTACTTTGTACTGCCAAGGAAGATTCAAAAGAAAGTAAGTGCTGTTTATGTTTGTTAAAACTGCCAGCTTGTTTGTTAATGCTGTTCATCATATATTAGTGCTGCCAAGTAAGGAATGTTAAAGCTGCCAGTTTACACTTAGTACTACCAAACGGGGTTACAAGGAATATTCATCATACTCGTTACTACTGCCATGAAGAACTTAGTACTGCTCGAATCTTATTTAGTACTGCTAGGGGCAGTTACTACTATTCTTTTGATCATGGATTATTAAGTTTGTACTGCTAGCAATTAAAGCAGTGGATTGGTTACTACTACTATTGGAATCAAAGGCAGTGAGTGAAGTTCGTTGGAACTTAGTACTGTTTGTTTAAACTTACTACTGTTAGAAGAAAGTTTCAACTGCTAGTTATATCCGATATCGGACATAGAAGAATTTTGGTTCTCGGTTGGTTTGGAGATATCGGACAACACACTGATGTTCGTCTAAATACGTATCAAACAAATAACCCTCAAATTTATAATATATATAATACATATACGATACGTAATCAAAGTATCATACGAATTATTCTTAGGAAAGAATAATAAGTAATCAACACGGGTATCGTTCTCCTCAGTGAGGTGAATGAAAATTTACGTTTATGTCGGGAATCGAGCTTGAATGTCATAAAAGATTTGATTTTGGTTTTTAATTCTAATAACGTAAATGGAAAGCAAATAAAAGGCACGCTAATCTAAAAATTAAAGGCACCATTAAAACCTAACGAAAATTAAGCACTTAACGAATAATTAACTACTAACGGACTAACGGGAAAACAAAAAAAATAAAGCAAAATAAACTCTAAAAACTTAAAATGCAAATTTATAAAACCTAAATGGATTAAAATAATTTTTGAAAAAGAAATTATATATTTTTTATGACTTTAAAACTAATTTAATCTAAAAATATTATTAAAAATATTAAACTAATTTATAAAAATCTAAAAAATCTAAGAAAGACGCTTTTAACTATTTAAAACAGACAATTTAAGCTTTTTAAACCTTTAGCTTTTAGTAAAACTGTTTGGCTATTTAGGACACAATAAGCAAATAAGAAAACAAATAATCTGAAAACAGATAATAAGCTAGACCTAATAAGCGTAGAGGACTGAAAATAAGCAAAGAAAATAAGCTGAAATACTCTAAAAAGCTAAAAAGACAGCAGACTTAAGACAGGACTTAAAGGACATTTGACTATTTTAAAGATAAGATAAAGGACAAATAAGCACTAGGTAAAAAGCTAAAAAGCTAAAAAGCTAAAACAGATGAAGAACAGGACTCAAAAGACTCAAATAAGCAAAAATAAAGCAAAGAAGACAAAGGAATAAGCTAGAAAAGG
Source organism: Tanacetum coccineum (assembly GCA_026074375.1). Lineage (NCBI taxonomy): Eukaryota > Viridiplantae > Streptophyta > Magnoliopsida > Asterales > Asteraceae > Tanacetum > Tanacetum coccineum. Next base: position 80,477 of record BQNB010000635.1, on the reverse strand, counting down.
CTAATGAAAAATGACAGACTCACTACTATTCTTTTTGGCTTTTTGATATGAAATTACAGATTTAAAGCTAAAACCTAGGACTCAATAATCAAAATTTAAAAGCAAAAACTGAAAACAGATAAAGACTAAGGCTAAATAAGTAAATTCAAACTATAATTAAGCTAAAATAAGCAACTAAATAAGCTAAATTTTTAGGTTAAAACAGGCTGCATACTTGACTTGTTATTTTTTTTACTTTTTAATACTAAATTGCAACTAAGCTTTAAGACTTTAAAATATATTTGAAACTTCAAAACAGATTAAGATCTTATCAAAATAAGCTAATTTTAACTAAAACTAACCTAGATTAAGCTAGGTATTTAGCCGTAATAATCTGCAAACACAGACCTAAATAACAAGCTTAAAAACTCAAAAATGCTTAACAAATTTTTTGAAGAACTTAAAGGACTTAACTAAGCAAATGACGGGAACCAATCTTAGCACACCAACATACTTTAAGCTAGGCCATAAGACTATAATCAAAAAAGCTGATTTAAGACCTAATGAACTAACAGATTTGAAAACTTTCCTTACACAGACTCATTAATCTTAATCTAACTTGAGAAAACTAATCCCTAGACTAAATTAGAGCTTATTAAAACTAACTTAATAACCAAAAACAGATTAGAACCTCATTTGACCCATTTTGAAACCTTAACCCAAACACTCCTTTAACTTTTAAAATTCCATTTTAAGCAAAAACAGACCAATCTAAGCTTTAATAAGTGAAAACAGATGGAGTTCTTAACATATTAAGTACAAATAAGCAACACTCTACCATAAATAAGCAGTAAACAATAAGCTACATCATTTAGCTAAAATAAGCTAAAATAGACAGTTTTATGAAAACACTTAAACAAAAGACATATAAGCTGAAAATTATAACTAATAAGCAATAATGAGACACAATAAGCAAAATTAAGCAGAGAATAAGCAGTAAATAAGCATAAAAGTGAAAAGTAAAGGTGTACCTTGATCCTAGCTCAAACAAGGATCATAAATGCTCAAATGAGCTTATCTACAAGCTCTAGCTTGTTTAAAAACAAGCTGGTATTGTCCATAAGCCCATCCCAATCTGGCTTATCATCCAAAACATAAGCTAAGGTAATTTTGAGTGATTTTGAGGTGAATGCTTATTCAGTTAAGCCTTAGTGAGCTTAACTAAATTATGACTAGCTTAATAGATAACAAAGAGCTTAATGAGCTTATTAGGTAAAATCCAAACATATGTTAAACAAAATTGCTTAAAGTAAAAATAGAATTTAACACAGAATTTAGATGCAAATTGAGATTTTATTAATGATAAACGATTACAAGCTTTGAAAAAGTAAATTACAATATTGAAAAGACAATAAGCTGAATTAATAAGCTACTACTAAGCTACACTACTTCTACTCCTAAACTAGATATCTTTTCCTGTGTGATTTGCCTTACTATTTATAGGAAGGTGATGAAGCTTCTAGCCTTTGAGACGTTCCTTAATCTTCTAATCTTGGCCCTTAATTTATAACAATACACCCAATCATCTCTTTTCACTTGTTAGATTGCTTACACGCATGATTAACCAATGAGAGGGTGTGAGATTGTCAGCGTGGCTATAGAGGGTGTCAGAGGTGTCAGAAGTTGCCCTTCTAGAAGCATTGTGGAGAGCGTGGGTGAATGGTAAAGTTACCCTGCGTGAGTTGTTCATGTGTAAAAATGAAAACGAGGAAGGGAAGGGATGGTATACAATAATTATTTTAACCTGTTAGTTTTACCTGGACAGGATTTAGGTTTTGGGCTTTTGTTTTATAACTTGGGCCAAATTGAGTTTTAGGCTTATAGGTTGGACTCATATATAAGGTTTAAGGGTTTTTGTATAGACACAAAGTTAATGGGCTGACCCGGCCTAATAAAATGGGTACGGGTTGGCCCATTAAGGATGTATAGGCCTTCGGATTCGATTTCTCATACTCTTCCCATTCCCGTGCTTGGTTTTGTCCATTTTGCCTTTGTTTTTGTCCCTTTATTTAATATCCGTACCTGCAAGACACAAATTATAAAATACACATATACAATGCATTTTTTATCTGTTTTTGGTTATTATTGGTCTTTTTAGCTCGTTTTATTAGGTAAAAGATATGTGTATTTAGGCACATAACAAAATCCCCCATACTAAGCTATTACCGTATCCTCAGGCAATGTTATAAACACACACTTAGAAAACCAAAAATTTCAACCCCCTTAGACTAATTACCTCGAAAAGTAGCTAAGTGTTCATCTAAGGGGATTAAGAAATCACTAGTTTTGAAAAGCCCCCCGTTTTATCACTTTTATGCATTTATTACTATCATTCATACTTATCATAACTTTAAGGATCACGGAACAAGAAACACTATAAGGATAAATTCATCGTCCTTGATTTTTCACCCGCCCCAAACCAAGCTTAAAAACGAAATCATTGTTAAATATAAGTTAAGATGCTAACACTACTCATAAATGTTAATTGTGTACGCATAGCTACTTTTCTCTCCCTTATTCCTAAGCCCTCTAAAGGTTTTATTCTTATTATTGGTGACAAATAAATTAAATTCTTATTCATATAAAGTAAACCCGGTTTAGATCATGATTAGTTTGAAACCCTTTCCTAAAGAGACGATATGGTGAGAATAAGGTCCACATTAAGGTTCTAATTTCGCATGATTTAGGGGTTATCCTATTTATTTCATCCGAAATAACTCAACTACGAGTCCAGAGACGGAGGCTTTTTTTAGATAATCCCAAAGTTTAAATTTGGCTTTATTCTTATTATTATTGCAACATTATTAAACCTTGGTCCTTTAAACAACTGACACATCGGGCGTCCTAACCGATAAGAGCCAGTAGTCTTATTTCGACCTCGGTAATTTCCTCGACCTTTTAGAAGGCTGCAACATTAGTTGTGAGCCGGCAAGATGCAGCAAACTTTTATCAGTCTCCAATTATTACTATGTGCCTTAATTAGAAGACTGCCACATCGGTTGTGAGCTGGCAAGAGGCAGCAAACTTTTATCAGCCCACAGTTTTTTATATTGTTATTATTCCCTCCACCCTTTAAACGACTACCACATCGGTTTTGAGCCGGCAAGAGGCAGTGGTCTTATTTCGGCTTTGGTTTATTACATAATTATTATTATAGCCATTTTTTAAGTCCTATGGTCTTTAAACTACCTAGACAACGGTAGCGAACCGTCAGGAATCGGTAGCCTATTTCCCCACAACACTGACAAAACCTCGATGTGTACCTTACTTTCACCAGAAGGAATCTCTACGAAGGGATTTAAACTAAGAATCGCAAAAACCAAAGCAACTTTATTTATTCAACATTTATATAATGTTTATTAAGCTGGTGGGAGCAAAAAGCCATAATTAACCTCTATGAGCCTTAAAGAGAACCTATTACTACATGTTTAGCATCTAACTTATATAAAATTCTATCATTTTTCGTTCTTCGCAAATTTAAAATCTTTAATAAAAAGATCCGCGAATGCTTAGTCTAACAAAACAAGCTTTGCATATTTAATGTCTATCATGGAAACTTGCAAACTCTTGGCTTTTTCAAGCTAGAATTCGCGTTTTAAAGCTTCTTGTATAAAAGACTAGCAAAAGCTTAAAGTTATATAAGTTAAGGGGAAAGCTAGAGCGCAACATGCTCGATCAAGTCAGAATTTATTCTTAAAAAGACAAAACTATGCGTTAAAACACTTATTTTATTTTTGAAATTTTTTAAATTTTGGCATCTTTTTGCTATTTTTGGTGGAAAAACGGGGTTACGTGAAGACAAGGCAAATGCAAGTAAGATCAAATCGAAAGATCCCCCCATACTAGAACTACACATTTTCCTCAATGTGAGACTATCACCCCCATACTAATTTCAAGGCATAATCCAAATATTAAGGGGTTTCTACGCAAATCTAAAGTCGTTTATTAATTATGATAATAGATAAACGTGAATCAATAAGATCTAGGATATCGGATTCCCATAAATAAGCATGCGAAAGATAAAAGATCGAGTGAACGATGGACAAAACCACGAGCACGAGAGTCTTCAAAATCCAGGCAATCCTGGACATAAAACAAAAAATACAAAACACGAAAAAGGCGAGCCTCCTCAGATAATAATAACATACTTATTCATAATAATTATACTAATATACTACTACTAAGGATAAGCATGGGTTTCCACCCACGAAGCGCTTATTTTTGTGCGAGTCTCTAGCTTGACTCTCCCTATATCATCGTGATATTAAGGACGAAACACGTGGAAGAGCAAACTTCCATTGGATATTCATATGCCATCGGCTTTAAGGAATAAAAACTATAAGCAGAGATGCTGGGGTCAAAAATGATATCCTCACTCCTGGAGGAGAGAGGAAGAGAAGAATCCATCGGATAGGTGAAATAAGGAAGAAAAACTCGGATAACATATGTGAGGGAAAGATAATGGCGATCCTTAAAGGGTAATCTCACATATGTTAGAGAATTTTTTTTCTCATGAATCCCGGGGTTGAAAACTTTGTCCTCGGTCATCAAATCATCAATTGGAGCATCGTACAAAATCTTCTTCCATTTATTTTCTTGAGATTCTAAATCAAATAAATCATCATTCTCTTTGAGAGGCAGTTCATCAATGAACCCCTCGAGAATGGAAACAACGCTCATCTTAGGAATAGACAGATCACGGTGAAGTAGAAACTCAATCTCATCAACGTCGCCACCTGGGTCAAAACATTCATCCTCATTAAAATCGGAGAGAGGTGTGACAAGTAAAGCCAGCTCATCAAGGTTAGAAACATAAGAGTCCTTACTCTCGATGCTCTCTAACACCTCATCAAAAAGAGGATTTACGTCACTAGAGATGTATTTGTCATCGAATTTGAAAAGAGGGTTCGAGTAAATTTTAACATGATCTTCCAGAACGTCCTCATCGGATAGTGACTCGTCTTCACTAGAGGTAAAATCATCATTTGAATCAAAAAGATGGTTAGAGAAAGTCACAGATTTTTTCTCATAAACATTAATGGGAGAGAAATCATCACACGAAGGTAAATCACAATCATTATCACTCTCGGATGTATCCTCGGACTCACTTGGGATTGGAACAAAGTCCTCAACACTAGACTTTATGAATTCGTCTGATTCCTTTTCAGGAATAGTGCTAAGATCCTCATTCCTCATGACGAGAGAGTCCTCAGGCTCCAAAACGGGTGTGATTGCAATAGACGGAGGTATTTGAGAATCAATTTCATTAAAAGGAATATTGCTCTTCTTGTAATCATAGTCATCATTGTCATCATAGCAAAAAGATTTGAAACGTTGCGAAGGATAAGTACTAAGATTAGCCACCTGCTCTAGACGCTGAAGCTCCTTCTTTTTATTAATCTCAATACGCATTCTACTGAATTTACCTTTAAGCTCATCAATCATATTTTTACATTCCCTTCTGTTGGGAATTATGTTTTCCTAACTTAGTACCACTAGTTATAATAGTTAGTACTGACAGTTATAGTTTGTACTGTTAGTATTAGTTAGTACCGTCAGTACAAAATAGTTAGTACCGTTTAAGAGATATGCTTGAGATATTATATGAAAAGATATGCATTATCTTTTACGCATTTTGTAAGTCTGTTAGGGTTTATCCTTGGTGTATAAAAGGAACCCTACGGCATTAGAAAAGATATCTCTCATTAAAAAAAGTAATCTCATAGTTAGTAATCTGTAATCGTTTTAGCAGATTAATACAAAAGTTTAGTTATCAATATTCATTGTTCTTTTTAGCATTATAAGTTAGTTTTCGCATAACTTATAGTGTTCATAGTCATTGGTTCTCCTGTAGTTTGTGTGGATCTATCCATATAACAACCTAAAAATTTTCATCAAATGTAAAACCTATTTTACTATTATCACAATTATACGGGGAAATTTTTCGCTTTATTACATTACTTGTATTGTCAATATCTCAATATATAATATAACTTGCATAACTAAAGTAGACGAGCTCACGCAACCTATCTATGGCAATCCTATCTTCAAATATGTCAAGAAAACATCATAACATGTCAATTCAATATCATCATATTCCTATTACAAGGTACATTATTCCTATAATGTACTATTCGCAACGTTATATTAAAACGGGCTTTAAACCGTTATCATATACCTCTAAACCCTAATTCCATGAAGGAATAATATCTAAAGTGAATGTAAAAACTATTAAATCATATGTACAAGTAATATAACATCTCATTTGAAATATACACTTCCTTCAAGTCAAAGTACAAGTCCTTAAAAGCTTAATGTACAAGTCATTAATGTATAATATCCAAAATAGCCATTTTACCCCCGTTTTCCTAAGAATCTTGTACAATCCATCAAGTACAAGTTACAAACAAGTCATACACTTTATTTATAATCCATATTCGTCCTCATTCCATGAAATTACAAGAAATCCAAGTTAGAAACCCTAACTCGAGCTAAATAATAAACCATGACCCGTTTCTTGATTTTTATCCATTGTAAACCCAAACCAACACCCAAATAAGTTGTAATAACATAAATTACAACATTATCAATCATAATCCACCATCATTTCATCATTCTACTTCAATTATACAAGAAATGAATCCAAGAAACCCTAATTGTGCACTAAATGTAACTTTGATCCGTTTACTTATTTTCTACCCATTTTAACCCAAACCACCTATCAAATTTTGATTATAATCCTTAATATAAGTCCTAGGATTAGTAAACTATCATTCCTAATCAAATGTATATGAATTGCAAGATAGAAAACTCAACCCGAACCCTAATAAACCCATTATAAGCCCTAATTCAAACCGCGGCTTACTCTTTCCATTTCGACCCATTTTAGCTTAAACCACCAATCAATTTTCATTATTAATCCTTTATACAATGCCTAAGGATAGTATTCTATCATTCTTGATCCATTATACATGAATTACAAGCCAAGAAACTCAAAGAAACCCTTACCGAACCAAATCTACACTCTTTTCTTGTTACGACCCATTTTTCTCATTTTAAATCCTGAACCACTGATTGAAAACTGATATAAAATCATAACACAAGTCTTACAATACATAATCTATCATCAATGACCAAGTACATACGAAATTTAAGCTTAAATTCCAACCCGAATCCAAAACAGACCCGAGGTCTGTTTCATTACTTTTTTACCTATTTAAAAATCTTCCCATGTGCAAGCACCTTCATGAATCACTCCCATGTGCCCTCAATCTGCTTACCCACCTGCTATAGCTTTCCCATGGTCAAAATCAAAGCCACATCTCCCTCTTTGTGATTATTTCATCCGTGGCAAGCATCTAGGACCTCCAACACTTCAATCTACTAATATAGCCTTCCGAAATCACTACATAGACTCCCTACCTCAGTTACTAGATGCTCCACATGTCCATGGCCTGGTCTCTAACTTTCCTTAGCCTCTTTGGTCTTGTTCAAGTATAAATAGAGCTCAAAACCTTCATTCTAAACTCGCACCCAACTTCCTCTTCTATAACCTAAGTGAGCAACTATTCTCTGCTCCATTTGATCCTAGGATCATCTAAGAAGATCAAGCAAGCGAAGCTTTGAAGCCTTGAAGCCCCGGAGTCATTATTCTAGGTGTACGAAGCTAAAAGTCCTGATTTCAACCCGTTTTCAAGCTATAAGCTCAAACCCAGGTTCTGAATGTTCTACTTCTGCTCCTATACTCTTATAATGTTCATATGATCCTAAATAAACTCTTGTTAAAAGTTTCACATAACCTCAATATGATTTGGAATAGGGGTGGTGGGATGTCATGCTCATTTTCCATTTTGATCCAAACCGTACAACACCGAACCCTAATTTTATGACGTCATATACCACCTTAAAACTAAATGTTATAACATGATAAATATTGTTAAAATCTATCCTAAGCATGCTTAACCTATGTTAAAATACCACCACTTATAATTAATGAAAGAATTTGAACCTAAAAACCCACTCGTTTTTATTGTTATGAAAAACCCTAATTTGACCCGTTTTGCTTCTTAGCTTAACGAACCGTTATTTTAAACTTGTGTGCGTTAAATCTTCAAATTTTAGTTTTATTATAACTTAAAAATAACTTTTGAATGTTAAAATAAAGCTTGCATGGAAAATTTGGACATGTTGTTAGTAATTATAATCCATGCAAAGGGGAATATATCGTAACTTCGGAAAACTTATAACTACAAGTGGCTGAATAATGTCATTTTAATACAAAGTTGTTTTAATTTTTATAACTATAGGGGTCTATTATGTCACTTTTCAAAGTGCAAGGTTTACTTGGTATATCTTTTAAAGTTGAAGGACCAAAGTCGTAAAAGTGCAAACTCCAAGGGTAAATTCTGCCACTTTTCAAACTCAAGGTCTAAAATGTAACATTTTGAAAAGTATAAATCATGTTTAAAAACCTACAAGACCATAACTTTAATTAACGCTTCTCTGCTTAAACATTTCCAATATTGATCAAAACGCTTAAATCGATAATATCTATCACAATACTAGGTGCTTCATATTAAGGGTTTTCATCTTGTATTACGTTCTGACTGAGTTGTTGGGTTTACGATTTAAAGTGCCCTAGCTCCTCAAACGTTTACTGAATGACTTCTGAATTATGATGGCCCGAACGGTGATACTATAATTCCAAACTCTTCAATCAAACTCATAACTCTTAAAACTAAAGTTCTAGAGTACAATCTTCCTAAGACTCAAAATATTTACTCAGGTTGCGTGACGTGGCTGTTTACTATCATTTGCTATATCAACCTTCCCTGTTAAGATTGTGATAAGGTTGTCAGCTTTTATTTTGGAATATTTATTACATCTACCTACAGGTGAAGTTCATAACCTCGCCTTTTACTTATTTTACAATTTTATAAACCTGCGAGGGGGATACATGCTTGTTACAAACTCTTTTACATACTCGTTTATCTTATAACATGTGTTGACTTTTCAAAGGCTAATGAATTCAGAACCATATATTCAATCTTTGAAAACTTTATAAACCTGTAATCCTGATAAAAACCATGAATGCAAAGTGTTTTCTAATGTATGCTAACCAGATATATTTTATTGCCTAAGTAGCTCCAGTGCTATTATTTCATTACATGAATCATAATTACTTGCATTGCGAGTGAACGCGAATATTGTGAATAGATCTATTGGGGAACGGCTCCATTGGTATACCCATAGCCTTTAGGGTGTAGGCCGAAACGCACTATATTTGTCCTAATATGAGAGACGTTGGTAAGTTACCTTTTCCACGGGGACATCTGTCCCTAACCAATATCACTACGGTGATCTTCCCTGTTAATGTATTGATGTCATGAGCTTAGGTACATGATAATGTGTTGGTGACATGAGAACAAGACCAATCAGACCAAACAAGGCAATAACGGGATAATACATTGTTACTATGATTCATTGCGATTATTACTAATAACGGGTATATAATAACATGACCCAAGATCATAACAATATCATTTTCATAATAATTGTGTTTATACAATTATTATACTATTACTTGTATTCAAACTGTTTATATCAAACCTATGAATTTCACTCAACCATTGTGTTGACTTTTTAGCATGTTTATCTCAGGTAATTGAGCAAGTTGCGGCACGGAGTGGCATGGACTCAAAGATGGCTGAACTGTTATCATTCAAACATGATGTTTTAGATTTTGGGACCTGCATTTTGTAAAAACTCTGAATATAATGAATGATAACTAAATTTTTCCAACAACATCTCTTTTGAGTCGTTTTCTATGATTATGATTGTTGTATCCATGAAGTAATACCCCAGATTAGCTTCTGCTGCTATATTGTAAAAATGGGGGTGTTACAGATTGGTATCAGCGCCATGGTTATAGAGAACAAGGTCAAAACCTTAACTATAACCACATTTCTTTTCTAGCCATCAAAGTCCTCCATGCTACTACATTCCGGAACAAGTATGTAAAGATACATAACTACTAAACTATTATATGAATAACTTATGTTATTTACAACTGGGTTGTTATAGTCATGTCTTCATCCCCTTACTCTACTATCATCCCATCCGATCCTGATGTTGAGAATACTTTTTCCTCTACAAACATCCTGAACTATTTCCTATCCTCACCGGGAAACATTTCTCCTAACTCTTCAGATGATTTTACTAAGTATCTTTTGGACATACTATTCTTTCCACCTTTACATGATGATCTGTATATTCAAGCATATGATGCCATTCCACCATCCCAAGTTATTATTGCTCTACCAGCTATTATACCTCTACCGATGTTTGATTCCCGCGATTTCTTTTCTCCCAAGAATATTTCATCACCTAAAGAGACTGAGATTCCTATTAAATCAACCACTCAAGTATATCTATCCTCATCAATAGAATCTTTACAACCAGTTAGATCAACTACGCCACCATCAGACTATCTCTTTGATGAGTCTATCTTCGCAGAATTAGATAATTCGTTATGGATCATATCGCGACCACTGGGAAGTAAATCAGACCCCGAAGAACCTAATGAGTCAAATGCCTGTTAGAATGTTCATCCCCGGATAGCTTTCATGATTATATACATCATCAAGAGTCTTCTAAACAAGATCCAAGAACTCAAGGAAGAACCACCATCTATGTCGTTTGCAGTTTTCTAGAATCCAACCACTAGATGTATGAATAAAGACACTTGTCAAACCTTACTATGTAAATTATATAGACAAGTTATTTATACAAGTGGTGATTCTGTTATACCTCATCATTTCAAATTATGTGTATCAGGATTTTCTATCCTATATCCTGAAATACAATATCTTTTATTCTCTTACCATTTAATTTTCTCAAACCTTTATATCTAAGCCTCCTATCGGATTACTCATTCCATTATCTATCTCTCAAATTCTAAAAACTTTCTGTTGTATCCTGCAAGAATGATCATAAGTCTTTCTCATACCTTAATCTGAGATATGACTATATCATTTTATGGATTCTCATTCTGTGTTGTCTTGTATATGTTGATAGAATGCCTCCCAAGAGAACATCAACATCTGCAGCACCAGTCACGACTCAGGATGCCATCCAGCAACTAGTTGCTGATAGTGTTGCTACTGCTTTGAAAGCACAAGCTGCTAACATGGCAAATACTGACAATACTAACAAGAACATCAGGACAAGCGGAAATCCAGTAGCAAGAAAAGGAATCAATGACCACAAAAGAAAGTTTAAAGATAAAGGAAACACCACCAACAACAACAACTATCCTAAACACAACAACAATAACCACTCCAACAATCGCAATAACAACAACTACCAAAACAAAAACAACCATAACAATGATTACCACCAACAACAGAATAGAAGACAAGAAACTATTAGGACTTATCCTGCCAAAAAAATACCATGGAAACCTCCCTTTGTGTACAAGATGCACCCTGCATCATACAGGAGTTTGCACTGTCAAGTGTCGAATTTGCAACAAGGTGGGTCATATGACCAGGAACTGCAGAAGTAAAGGACCAGCCACGGGAAGCAACCTGCTATTAGTGTCTGTAACTTGTCATGCCTGTGGAAAGAAAGGGCATTACAAAAGTCAGTGCTAAAAAACTGACAAAAGTACTTTTCACGTTTCTAAGAAAAGCTTATGTGACGAATCCCTCGTCATTCCAAAGAAAGAAATTTGGTTTGATGACAAACTTAACTAATGTGGAAGAAATCAGTAGAGATAGGGATATGAGAAGTCAAGAAACTAAGACGAAAGATGCATCCCTAAATCAAAGTAAGAATGGAACTCTGAATTTACATGGAACAGAGAAGATCCAAATTCGTGCTAAATATCACATCTATTTTTCCAACATCATTGTATCTCTTAAACTAAATCTCGAGACATTAGCATAATGAGTCAACTCCCTTTAAAGTTTCATATGTACAGCTATCCATGAAATAATAAAGTGATGATTCCGTTACATCTATGTTTATCTGGGTGGTTCCAAAACTCGACATCGTTCATCAATTGAATTATGTCCAAACTCTGAATACCTCTCCTCCTCAAACCTTGGGCAACATACCAAATTTTCATCCTCGATTATATGGGGCGTCAGTACAATCAACATCTCAATATTTTCTAACCATTCATGATCATATCAATTTCCTAACACATTACCATATCATTTTTTATGCTTAGGTAAGACGATTTATGATCATCTATTGAAATAAATAGAATGTCTTTCATGTTGAATAAGGAAAAATAAATCTCTTACTTATGAATTTATAAATTCTCAGTTACAAGGAGTTGGACGCTTCTTTTTGTAAGTGACTAATTATAAATAAGTAGGCTTAAGTATATAACATACGTACAAACAAGTTTCCTTCAATCCGTTTGTACAAACAATCCTTAATCATTATCATTATTACCTTTATTATCATTATTACCTTCATCATCTGTTCATATTCCAAAATCTGTATCTCAATGATTGCAAAAAACTTCCCCCCCCCCCCCTCTTACAAATTCGATAATCATTCCTTGACATCACTCATATCCATGATTCTCCATATATCTAAAATTTTCAGTATAAAATCCTGCAACAAATAACAAGTAACACACAAGAATCTATGCAATGGATCAATGATTTACAAATACACAGGTACTGGAAAATTGTTGACAAAGACATGAGATAGCATTCTTTATGTATAAATGGTTGACTTTTAAAGGTTAAAGAATAACGATATCCTTACACTGAGTAGCGCAATGTATTCCATCCACCCAGATTCTACCAGAATCTAGAGAAAAATAATATTAGCTGTCATCAAGAAAAAGGTGAAGTCTTGTAAAAAAAGTAGACGTGTGAAAGAGTACTTTATAATTATGGTGTACAACATTAATTATAAATGCCTCACACACGGACTTGTAACCTTGATAGCCTAACATAAAAATCAAATTCAATACCCAGTACCTACATCTATTCAACTATAACTTTCATTAAATATAGGGACGGAGAATTTCTGTAAGGGATGGAGACTATAACCACCCCAAAGGAATTTACATCAAATTCATAAATCAATCTATTTTACAATGATCACAAATCTACGGGAAATTTGCGCTTTATTACATTACTTGCATTGTCAATACTCAGAAGTGTCATGTAACTTACATAACCTGAAGTAACGAGCTCACGCAACCTATTCTATGGTAATTCTATCTTCATATATCAGAAAACATCATAATTATGTCAAGTCAAAATCATCCTAATTTGTTTACAAAGTACAATATTCCTATAATGTATCATTCGTAACGTATACAAAACGGGCTTAAACCGTAATCGTAGTACCTCAAACCATAAATCCATGAAGGTTTAATATCTAAAGTGAATATACAAGCTACTAAAGAATATATACAAGTAATATAACATTTCATTTGAAATATAAACTCCCTCCAAGTCAAGTACAAGTTTTCAAAGCATAATGTACAAGTCATTAAGCATGACATCTAAAATAGCCGTTTACCTTCGTTTCATATCCCATTATCTTCACCATGTCACTTGTAACAAGCAGCTCCTACACTCAATATTACATTGTTATAAACCCAAATTATTCTATTCAAAAACCTTTCATACACATTTTTACTCTTCAAACCCTAAAATCAAAATCTAACCTAAACCGAGTTAGTTTCTAAACCATGACCCGTTTCTTCGTTTTTATCCATTGTAAACCTAAACCAATACTCAAATAAGTTGTAATAACTTAATTTACAACTTATCAATCAACATACAATCATCTTTTCCCAACATTTATTACTTCAACAATATGCAAATTTGAATCAAGAAACCAATTGAGCCCTAATTTGGAACTTCGGACCCCGTTTACCACTCGGTTTTTGCCCATTTTAAACTCGAACCACCTATTAATTCTTGTTATTAATCCTTAATACAATTCTTGTGAACATATATCTATCATTATCCTTCAAGTACACACGAAATCCAAGCTTGAAAACCCTAAATAATCTCTAATGTACCTAAAACCTAGTTTCTTTCATTTTGACCCATTTTAACTAATCTTTTTGCAAAAGAGCACCTCCATGACAAGCACCACACTAACCTATCTGCTATTACAACACCTCCTTTGAATCTTGGACACTAAATGAGCCACATGACCTCCTTGTTGGCCATTTTCTAGTCGTGACACCCAAACACCCCTAAAAACCTTCCACCTTGCTTACCTAGCCTCCATAGCCCTTCATACTCATCACATAGCTTCTACACATAACCCTTTAGCCCTTACATACGTCCCATATCAGATCATAAGCATACCTTGGCCTTTAAGGGTCATTTGACTATAAATAGGACCATAAACTCTTCATTTCTACTCATCCCCCACTTCCTCCTCTATAACCCATCATAGCAGCAATCCTTTGCTCAATATGAATTCTAATAGATCCTAAGAAGTCCCAAGAACAGAAGTGAAGCAAAAGAAACCAAGAAAAGAAGCCCGGGAGTCGTTATTCTAGGCGTACGAAGCTAAAAGTCCCGATTTCGACCCGTTTCTAAGCTATAAGCTCAAACCCAGGTTCTGAATGTTCTACTTCTGCTCCTACACTCTTATAATGTTCATATGATCCTAAATATACTCTTGTTAAAGTTTCATAACTCAATTCATGCTCATTTTCCATTTTGATCCAAAACCGTACACCCGAAACCCTAATTTCGCGTTTTTCTTAAAACTAAATGTTATAATGGTTAAATATTGTTATAATCTATCCTAGCATGCTTAACTAATGTTAAAATAACCACTTTATTGATTAATGAAGGAATTTGAACTTAAAACCCGCACGTTTACGTTTTGAAACCCTAATTTGACCCGTTTTGCTTCCTAGCCTAACGAATCGTTATTTTAAACTTGCGTTACGTTAAAACTTCATATTTTAGTTTATTATAACTTATAAATATCTTTTGAAATGTTAAAATAAGCTTGCATGGCAATTTGGACATGTTCTGTAATTATTTCACTTTTCAAAGTACAAGGTTTACTTGGTATATCTTTTAAAGTTGAAGGACTAAAGTCGTAAAAGTGCAAACTCCAAGGGTAAAATTTGCCACTTTTCAAACTCAAGGGTCTAAAATGTAATATTTTGAAAAAGTATAAAAACATGTTTAAAACCTTACAAGACATAACTTTAATTAACGCTTCTCTTGCTTAACATCTCCCGATATTAATCAAAACACTTAAAACCAATTATATCATATCACAATACTAGGGAGCTTCATATTAAGGGGTTTCATCTTGGTATTACGTTCTGACTGAGTTGTTGGGTTTACGATTTAAAGTGCCCTAGCTCCTTAAAAGTTTACTGAATGACTTCTGAATTATGATGGCCCGAACGGTGATATAATAATCTAAACTCTTCAATCAAACTCATAACTCTTAAAACTAAAGTTCTAGAGTACAATCTTCCTAAGACTCAACATATTTACTCAGGTTGCGTGACGTGGCTGTTTACTATCATTTTACTATATCAACCTTCCCCGGTTAAGATTGTGATAAGGTCGTCAGCTTTCATTTCAGAATAATTATTACATCTACCTATCAGGTGAAGTTCATAACCTCGCCTTTACTTATTTTACATGTTTTATAAACCCGCGAGGGGGATACATGCTCGTTACAAACTCTTTTACATACTCTTTTATCTTATAACAATGTGATTGTTTTTCAATGACTTAGTGAGTTCATAGCCTCACTTTTAATCTCTTTAATTATTTCATAAACCCGTGAGGAGGATACATGCTATAAAGTACGGATACAAGTGTTTTACCAGACTATATGCTAATCTGATGTATCATTACAATCAATGTCTAAGTTATAAATCCTACAAGTCGTTAAATTTGACTTCAAGTCGTTAAATTGACTATGGATATTAATCTGTTAGTATCATAGATCCTACAAGTCATTAAATTTGACTTCGAGTCGTTAAATTGACTTTGGATATTAATGTTAGAGTAATAAATCCTACAAGTCATTAAATTTGACTTCGAGTCGTTAAATTGACTTTGGATGTTAATATGTTGATATTATGAGCTCTTCAAGTCGTTAAATTGACTTTGGATGATAATGTGTTGGTGACATGAGAACAAGACCAATCAGACCAAACAAGGCAATAACGGGATAATACATTGTTACTATGATTCATTGCGATTATTACTAATAACGGGTATATAATAACATGACCCAAGATCATAACAATATCATTTTCATAATAATTGTGTTTATACAATTATTATACTATTACTTGTATTCAAACTGTTTATATCAAACCTATGAATTTCACTCAACCATTGTGTTGACTTTTTAGCATGTTTATCTTAGGTAATTAAGCAAGTTGCGGCACGGAGTAGCATGGACTCGAAGATGGCTGAACTGTTATCATTCAAACATGATGTTTTAAATTTTGGGACCTGCATTTTGTAAAAACTCTGAATATAATGAATGATAACTAAATTTTTCCAACAACGTCTCTTTTGAGTCGTTTTCTATGATTATGATTGTTGTATCCATAAAGTAATACCCCAGATTAGCATCTGCTGCTATATTGTAAAAATGAGGGTGTTACATGCACATACTACAAACATAATGTGTGGTCTAGATGATGTAAGATACATCAATGATCCAATCATTGATTTGTAGAGATGAACATCAACATCATCACCATCTGAGTCCTTGAGCAAAGGATTTTTTGTATTCATTGGGGTGCTAGTTGTCCTGACATCTGTGAAACCAAACTTCCTTAATATCTTAGCTACATATTTATCCTGACTGATAAATATCCCATCTACTCTTTGCTTCACTTGCAAACCTAAGAAGAAATTTAGTTCTCCCATATAACTCATCTGAAACTTGTCATGCATCAGTTTTTAATTCAGTACACAACTCCTTGTTTGTAGAGCCAAAAATAATGTCATCAACATAGACCTGTACAAGCAAAATATCTCCTTTTTGCTTCTTGATAAATAAGGTCTGATATATCTTTCCTCTTTGAAACCCATTGTCCAATAAATACTTGGCCAAGGTTCCATACTAGGCTCTTGGAGCTTGATGCAAGCCATACAATGCTTTTACCACCTTGTAAACTTTATCAGGATAGTCAGGATCTTCAAATCCTGGAGGTTGACACACATAAACCTTCTCTTTAATTATACCATAAAAAAAGCACTCTTCACATCCATCTGATATACCATGAAGCCCATAAATGAAGCATAAGCTAAGAACAATCTTATTGCCTCAATTCTAGCCACAAGAGCAAAAACTTCATCATAATCTATACCTTCTTATTGAGTATATCCATGGGCAACTAATCTTTCTTTGTTCCTTGTTACTATACATCTTTCATCTTTCTTGTTTCTAAATATCCATTTTGTACTAATATCTCTTTTACCTTTAGGCAAATCCACTAGTATCCAAACCTTTTGTAGCTTAAACTGTAAAAGCTCCTCCTGTATTGATTCTACCCAAGCTGGATCACTTAGAGCTTTGGCAATTTTTTTTGGTTCTTCCTGGGATAGGAAACAAGCAAACAGATAAGTATGAAGGTCTTCATGAGTTTTCCCTTCATAAACATCACTAATGAACCTATGTTTATTTGTATTCTTTGTCATTCCCCTTGTCTGTACACCAGATTGTATATCACCAATCACATGATCAACTAAATGATCCTTATAGATTCTTGTATTTGGAGTAGTAGGAACTTGATATAAGGTAGTAAGGTTGCTCATATCCATTTCTTGTAGTAATAACTGTTGAACTAACGAGATTAATATTTAGACTACTAGTTTTAGAATTTGCACTAGTTGTAATAATACTTGGCCTAGAAGTATTAATATTTAGGGTATTGCTTTCAGGTTGCTCTTGATCACTAAATCCACTTGCTTTACTTACACCTTCATCATCCTTCTTTTCACTATTACTAGAAGGTTGTGGTTCATCATCACTAGAATTCTTTGAAGAAGAATCAAACATTAAACCATCTTTCCACATTGGCATCATAATGTAGTCTTGGCTAAATCCAGTCTCCTTGCTAGTGTGACCTGCACCATTACTTTTTTCTGAACCTGCAAAATCATTATAGTTTGTACCTGCAACAACTGGCACATAATTCATTGATTTTGTTAGACTATCAATATCAAACAGCTACATTTGACCATCACCTGTAACAATAGGTTTATTCTCTAAGAACCTAATGTGCAAGCTTTCTTCTACTTTCCTTGTTTTAATTTGTTTACTCTAAAAGCCTTACTAGTCAATGAGTATCCAACAAAGAAACCATCATTAGATTTTCCATCAAATTTGCCAAGACGATCTAAGGTATTAAGGATGGTAACATGACACCCAAATGGTCTCATGAAGCTTAGAGCAGGAGTTCTACCTCTAAACAATTCATAAGGGGTCTTGTTATGAGGCTTAACTATAATTACCCTATTTTGCACATAGCAAGCAGTATTAACTGCTTCAGCCCAAAATGTAGTAGGTAACTTAGAGTCAGCTAACATGGTTATAGCACCCTTAATTAGTGTCCTATTTCTCCTTTTAGCAACACCATTTTGTTGAGGAGTTCTAGCTACATAAAATTCCCTCTTAATGCATTTCTTTTTACAAAACTCATTCATAACTCTATTCTTAAACTCTATCCCATTGTCAAATCTGATTATTTTTACTTTCTTATCAACTAGATTTTCTATCTCAGTTATAAAGTTCTTAAGGATGCCACTAGTCTCATCCTTTGAGGCTAAAAAGAAAACCCAAGTGAATCTGCTATAATCATCAGTGACCACAAGACAATATTTCTTATTCATTAAGCTGCTCACAAAAGTTAGACTAAACAAGTCCATATACAACATAAATAAAGGCTGAGTAATAGAGTTCTGGATCTTGGACTTACAAGAGGCTTTGTGTTGCTTTCCCTTAAGGCAAGCAACACAAGTTTGGTCATTTTCAAAACGTTTTGCAGGTAATCCCCTCACAAGATTATCCTTAACCAGTTTATTTATAGTTTTAAAGTTTGTATGACCAAGCCTCCTATGCCATAGCATTGATTCATCAAGTGTGACCTTTGCAACAAGACAGGTTAAGCTTTCTTTAGAAACAATATTTTTCATATCAACACTGTACATGTTGTTTATTCTAGGAACTTTAAGTAAAACCTGACTTTCATCAGGTAACTTAAAATTAGGAGACAAAACAAAACATGTAGTGTCAGTAAAAAGAACACTGTTCTTTTTGTCACACATCTGTGAGACACTAAAAAGGTTAAACTGTAACTCCTTGACAAAGTACACATCCTCAAAATTAAGCTTACCAGTTTTAAGAGTTCATTTACCAGTAATTCTTCCTCCTCTGGCTCCTCCCCCAAAGGTAACATATCCTCTGTAACACCCCCAAATTGGGTCGCAGCGGAATATGGGTCCGGGGCGTGTTACTTCTCAGATCAATAACACAAGATATATATAGAACGACCAAAAAGTCATTTGAAAACGATACATTGGATTTAACAAAGTAATTGTTACATAAGCCCAAACCTTAACTTGTTCACTTGATCAAAATACAAAGATTTTTAGCCCATAACAGATAACAAAATGAAATGCGACAAAATCTTTAATAGGTTTCCAAACCCAACATGCTGAGGTCTTAACAGCATTAACCTGGTTTTCCCAAACAACATTAATTACTGCTGAATTTGGCCTAGCAGTATTAACTACTTTTGGCGTACCAGTACAAAATTTTCCCTTAGCAGTATTAACTTTTTGGCTAAAACTTTTGTTAGTTAATGTTGTCCTTATTTGATAGGACCTCTTTACAGTTGATTGTGCTGATTTAGAAAAATGAGACATTGGTCTAACACTATAAGCTGTAGTTTTGGGATGAGCAGTATTAACAGGTCTGGTAGTATTAACTGTTTTTTAGGCTAAAAAAAAAAAAAACAAAAAAAAAAAAAAAAAAAAAAAAAAAGAAAAACTAAAAAAAAATAAAATAAAATAAATAAAAAAATGGTTTTTTTTTAGTGTAAGTTTTGTTGTGTATTTGTTATTCATTAAGAAACTGCTCTTGGAACCATGTTCATGTGAGCACAAGGGTGAGTCTTTTTAGCATAATAATTGTAATTTACCCTTGTATAATTATTCCTAGATTCCACCCTTTCCCTTTCATGGTAATTGCAGTTAGCCTGCATATGGTCAAAACTTCCATAGACAAAACAAGCTTATTGTGCATCACAAAGTTACTTCCTAGCTGTTTGGACTTCTAATTATTCTAGTTTCTTTGATTTCCCCTAGGACTTTGTGACCTGTACATTTCAGCATACTTAACTGGTTTCCTAACTGGTTTTTCTTGTTGTTTAGGTCTAACAAATCCTATCTTAGCAACAGTAGGAAAAACAGATTTCTTCTCTAACTTATCATCTGACACCAACTCCTCAATCAATGGGGCATCAGGAGATTCCCTAAACTCATTAGAAGTATCTTCACTAAAACTCTTACTAGGCTTAGGTCCATATCCTTCAAACTCAAGCTGTTGGAACTCCTCTAGGTCAGAGTTAGACAAATCAAACTTTAGGGGTGAAAATAACCCTGTAGGGGGAGGTGGAACAGCATTATAGCTTATAAATCCCACACCCTTTCTACTTTTGTCAGCTATCTGACTCCCTATTAATTTGTCTAAACTCTTAGAAGCATTATCAAATATTTCAATTTTTAAGTTGATTATTTTCTTTTTCTTGCTTAAGCTTTTCTAACTCATTTGTAAGCATACTAATACTGATTCGTTATATGAGAAAAGTCCTTTAGAATACAAGCTGCGCAAAAACATAACCTCAATAATTTTGTAAAAGACAATTGTTCTATAGATGCTAACCCTCCTTATAAGTAGCTAAAAAAATTGAACTCATATTTGTTTAAAGCTCTATTCTTAAATCATCAAGTTGAGTTTTAAGAGTTTCAAAACTTTTTAGACAAGTTTTGTCATTATGTACCTCAGAGTCTGAAAAAGCCATAAGATCCATGTTTGTAGGGACTTCATCATCTGCCATATAGCTCCAGTCAAAACCAGCTCCATCAATAGCCACCATCGCTTTGGATAAATTTCTTCCACATTAACATCTTCTAGAGCTGTCTTGATTCCTGTTTCTGCTATCTTGGTTCCTAGGTCCTCTGCATTCCCTTGCAAAGTGTCCCATCTTGTGGCAGTTGAAACACTCTACCTTGGACTTGTCATATCTAGCTGTGTCACTCCCATTGATAGTGATCTTTCTACTAGTTTTCTGGAAAAACCTTCTTGTCCTCATGCTCAGCAATGCTAACTGCCACTTCAAATCCATCTCTTCTAAGTCATCTTCATGGATTTGTTTAAGGTCCTCATGTACAAGTTGAGACCCGTTTGGTTGACTGGCCAAAAATGCATAAACAGTGTCATCACTTAAGTTAGCAGTACTAACTTGAGTACTAGCAGTGCTAACTTGAGTGCTAGCAGGGCTAACTTGAGTGTTAGCAGTACTAACTCCATAAGCAGTATTAACTTCATTAGTACTGCTAGGGGATGACACAAAAGCCATATTCTGAGAACTTAAGCTTGAGCTTGAGCTTGTAGTTCCTTTAACCTCTTGTTCAACAATCTTGAAATTGTTGTAGAGATCATCAAAGCTCATTGTGTCTAGATCAGGTTTATTCCTCCAGACCACAACATGAGTATTCCACTCAGAAGGCAGACTTCTCAAAAATTTCAAATTAAGATCTTCTTGTGAAATGTTTTCACCCAAGATAGTCAGCTGACTTATAATCTTCCAAAGCCTGTTAAAAATTGAGTTAAGAGACTCTGTGCTTGTAGCACTAAAGTTCTCATACATTTGCTTTAGAAGAGTCTTCTTTGTAGCTTCATTACCACCAAATCTTATTTGTATAGCAGAAAACAAAGTCTTAGCATCCTTATAATGATTAAATGTTATTAGATATTCATTAGGAAGTGCCATCGGTAACATACTTCTTGCCTTCACATCATTCTTCTTTTGAGCCTTTTATTCAGTAGTTACAAGACCTGGTATTAGTAAAGTTGAGGCACCATCAGCATTTGTTGTTGTTTGAGCTACTAGTTTGAATGAGTTACCATTCTCTATGACATCCCATAGAGCATAGTCTTGTACTTGAAAGTATTGCTCATCCCTTTAGCTCCACATATCATTTCCCTACCTGTTTGAGAATGGGCAACTTTGCAGTAGTAGTGGTTTGTGCAATTTCTAGATCCATCTCTTTTTTGTGAGTATAGAGTTCTTCCTATTAGTTTCTTCTAGATCAAAGTTTCAGAATACAAGCTCTGATACCACTTGTTGATCTCAACTTAAGATCGATTCCTTAGCTTGTAAATGTTAAGTTACTTTAGATAGATCCAAAACAACTATGGTAGAAACTTTGTGAATACCACAGAGTATGCGGAATCTACTCTTTAATACTTGAAAAATATTATAAAACAGAAACTGAAAAACAATGATATTACTAAAAATCTCTAATATTAATATTATCAATAATACGAGTACTCTGTGTAGTACTAGGGTTTACAACCTTGAAGCTATATATCAAAACGTATGAATGTGTGTAAATGTGGTACATTAAACTTTATACCCTAGGACCTCCTTTTATACACCAAGGAGTCCTAACAGGCTTACAATATTTTCCTAAGTTATCATGATCTTCTAAACAAATAAATTATACGTATCTTTTACAAAAATATCTCATACTTATCCCGTAAGTAATCTTGATAAGCAATCTTCATATATATTCTTCTATCAGTAGAAACTCTTCTAGCAGTTGTAATCTTTTTTAGCAGTTGTAACCGGCAGCATTAACTTTTACTCTAGCAGCACTAACTATGTACAAGCAGTAGTAACTACTTAGAATATTTTCTTTATTCTTCATCAGCAGTACTAAGTTACACTAGCAGTACTAACTTTATGCTAACAGTTGTAACTTTACTCAAGCAGTACTAATCATATACCAGCAGTACTAAGTTACACTAACAGTAGTAACTTTTATACTAGTAGTATTAACTACTTAGTAGTATTTTTTCTAAGTCTCTGAGCAGTCTTAACTTCCATTAGCAGTAGTAATATATACTAGCAATAGTATTATTTGTGATCCTATTGGTCCAGTAATATAAAACACGATATGGAGAGTTATCCCAGTATCTAGCTCACTTGTTAGGCGTAACTAGACCCAGTTGAATGATATGTCGCATATTCAAACACGTAGACAAGTATCATGTGATAAACATAATTAAACTTTCAACGATAAATTAAGAAATCGATTTTAAAACAAACCAAACATTAAATCTTCATTAAGATGGCTAATACCCTAGGGTATTAGCCCATAACCATTGTAATTATACAAGCGTGATCAAATAACCAAGGTAAACTAAACGTTTTACCGAACGATACCAAAAATTAAATGATTACAAGAGTATAGGAATTACACGGTGTCTTCTATGGAATCGTGATCGATGCTTGACCTTTGGTTGCTCTTCTTTTCTTCAGAAAATCGTCTTTTATGTGTATGGTATGAAGAATATAATTTTGCACACCGAAAACTCGTTTTTGAGTCTTCTATTTATAGTGTCTGAAAAAGTCTGGATATGCCGTATTAAGTTAGGCCAATACGACATATTAGGGTGTTTACCTTGGAGTGCGCGCAAAGTTTATAATCAATAAAATATTCATTCCCAAAATATAAATATCTCCGTATCTTTGAATGTCTATCCAGCTGGATACAGCGTATTGTAGAAGTTGGATACGCCGTATTAGGAATTATTTATACGCGTTTTCTTGTGAAGAGTTGGCGCTGATACGCCGTATCTCTTTTCTAGATACGGCGTATTGGTCAGAATTATGCAGTCTTCAAATATCTTTGTTTTAGATCCAAAATATGTGCCTTTTAGCATGTCTTCACAAATCACTCTTTAATTACTGCAAATAATACTTTTAAGCAATTAAGTACAAATTTTTGCAATAATTATATAAAAGTCGGTAACTTATTCGAGATAAATGATGATATAAATGTAATGTTATGTGATGTCATCAAATATCCCCCCACTTGAATCCTACTTGTCATCAAGTAGACTCTAGATTATACTGAAAATGTATCCTAACCGAAGTTAAGGATTTTTTTCGTTTAAGCACTTCTTTTGTTTTAATCACCTGTACAAGACCAAGCACCTCATGAAATATGAAAATGAAAACACTCAGATCACTCAACTAATCTAGGGTGTAATATTTAATTGGTATGCTCATTGCTCGGTCATGATTAGCTTCATATCATATGCTTGGCAAGGATACACATCTCCACCACTAGAGCTAAGGAGAAACAAGTCAAAAGGTAAATTGGGTTTTTATTATAAAGCTAAGGTGGATCATTCTAACAATCTTTCACCAATAGTACCACACCAACAAGGCAGTTGAAGCACACATACACAGCCGTAAAAATGGAATAGACATGTGTGTTCGATCATATCTTTATTCGAGTTTAACCAAGGCTTAGGATGAAGAACGATATAGGGTAGGGATCTTCTAACTTTCACCAAAAGTAATAAACTAACAAGGTGGCTGAATCACGCATACATGGCCGTAACGACAGAATAGACATGCATGACTCGATCTTAACCTCATTCGAGTAAAACCTAAGGTTAATTGCGAGGAATGGGAAGCAAATTGTTGTTAAATAAATTTCACGAAACAAATAGATTAAGCTTGAACAAATAAGGTAGTTGCTAGTAACTTTTCCTGACCGTTCCATGATAAAGACTCGAAATATATACAAACGCCTCGATCATAGAAATGACAAACACAACCTAAGTTGGCGTTCCCATAACGGTCAAC
The DNA here is from genome assembly GCA_026074375.1 of Tanacetum coccineum. Lineage (NCBI taxonomy): Eukaryota > Viridiplantae > Streptophyta > Magnoliopsida > Asterales > Asteraceae > Tanacetum > Tanacetum coccineum. The sequence goes on along the minus strand of BQNB010000635.1, from coordinate 55,495 downwards.
TTCCCGGAACCTCCCAAAGTTACATACTTTTACAAAAGTGGTGATATCGGCCACCTTATACAAAACTATACATCATTGATTTTTATCCATATATCAATGAATAATCGATCCTTCCAAGTATTTCATCGGTTTAAGTTTAGCGAACCGACTATCAATCATCCTTCTCTTTTTGATGCATTTTCTATTTTTTAGTTTTTTCATAACATAAACCTCGGTGCGATTTCACCGTCTTCACAATCATAATTCATCCGGATATTTTTTTCCTTTAACACCTCATCTTCGGACATAATACATAATCGCGAAAGTAGAAAAATACACGAGCTACATATTTTCCCATTGCATTGTGCAATTTCTCGACCATAACAGAGATAGAAAATTTCACTTTGACACAGAAAATACAAAACTTTACACAAAAGCAACTAGCAACTTTGATTAAGTAGGCTTAATCTATAGGGTAGGCTAAGGTGTAAAGGTGTAACGAAATAGACATATGTTGTGGAAAAGACAGGAATGGCTCAACAGGTTTTTCTAGGGGATCTTACTCCTATGATGAGAGTAATCAAAGGGTTACACAGGATTTTAACTAACCAGTGTAGTTAGTTAATTTTACAACATTTAGGTTTTTTGGTGTATTCCTAGAAATTTACCAGTTAAAAATATTTCTCTATCTAACTCCATAGTACTCATCATTGTGGTCTCGAGTGATATACCAAGCCAAGTTCTAAAGTCTACTACATCACCGTCACACTCATAATTTTTGTGGAATTTTTGGTAAACGTTTTAGAAACGGAATAGGCTTAATTCTCACAATTTAGTATTAAAGATTATAGTGCGCGAGGTCATGTAACTAGTAATTTTTATAAAAGTTATGTTAAAAATTTTAAATTTGGCATAATTTAAGCATGTAGCATATTATTTGTAAAAGAAAGGACAAGTAGGCGTTCTAATTCTCCATCCCCCCACTTAAATTTTACAACGTCCTCGTTTTATAGATAAAACAAGTAAAGAAAATGGGAAATAAAATTAGAACGAGGAACTCCCCTAATATGTTGCTCGGGATGATTCTCCAATTTGAGTTCTTGAGCAAAAGTGTGTTGACGAGGCTTCAGAATGCTCGTACGAGTTCAACGTACATCTTTTTCAGAGTATACCATATCGTCGATTTCCTTATAGCAAGGTCCTGCATAAAAGATTAGAAGACAAAAGTGCAATTCCTTTCTCGGTTATACAATGGTTACAATGTAGGAAAACAATTAAACACACATGTTGTACAGGGATCAATATGCCATATCCCAAACCCTAGGATACGCCGTATGGTTCCTGTAAAAACAATTAAATAGTTTTAAAGTACTGGAAATTAAATTACAGACTGATAACGTCCAGACACATCCATACGCCTTATCCAGAGGGGTTCAATACGCCGTATGGAGTGTCTGGGAAGACAGACTCGTGCAAACAATTAAAAATAATTCAAAAAATTTAAAAACGTCCAGGTTGTCTCCTAGGAAGCACTTTTGTTTATAGAAAAGTCTTTAAGTTAGACTTGCCCCAATTTAATCCCATCCTTATAAAACAATTTAGGGTCGAACGGGATGCCAAATGGCACACACAAATTCTTGATTAGGAAAATTAATGACATCCCTTTGTTAAGATGATTCCAAGTCATGATATTAAAATTTAATTCCTTGATAAAAGTTTCAGTTTTGAAAAATTTATTAGATGTATCATGACTTGTTTCCAAAAGCTTATTTGACCTTTGTGCATAGGCACCATCATCAGTATTTATTACATTACCCCCTGAAGACTGTTTAATATCGATTTTATCATCATCATTGTCCTTATCCGATTTTAAATCATCAAGATAAATTACATTAAAAGGAAATAGATCATTAAAGTATAAAACGTTTTGTTCCTCTTTATCACATTCGAACAACGATGTTTCATCTTTCAAATCAAATTCATCGATATGTTGAGGACTCACAGCAGGTTCAGTTAAGAAATCTAATTTAGACGTAAGAGCATCATTGTAGACAATGGCTGGAAATTTATTATCAAAATCTTTAAAGAAGTCTAAATCATTAAAATAACTGACCGTAGGCTCGGGTGATGGAAACAAAGGCATATTGACTTTATCATTATCATTTTCCGAATCCGTTTTCAAATCGTCGACATAAATTATTTTATAGGAAAATGAATTTTTGTCATAAATCACCGTGTAATCTTCATCGTCGGATTCGTCAAACGATATTCTAAAGTCAATTAGATTGTCGTTAAGAGGACTTACCGTGGGTTCACACGAGAGTGCTGATTCAGATGTTAACGCATCATTTAAGACTATAGCTGGGAATTCAGTTTCAACATATCTGAGGTCGTGAACGTCTTCATCATTCCAGATCTTACCATACATAACAGTTTCCCAGTTATACACCTTACCACGCCTACAAGCTTTTTCTTCCTCAAGCCTGATATACTCCTCTATAGTAATGTTGGGGTCGTCTATTTTTACCTGCAATAAATTTCTAGGAAAGAAAAGTGTCAAATAGCTTAATACGCCGTATTCAGTTTACTGAATACGCTGTATTGATGATAGATTCGAATACGCTGTATTGGTTTTAAAAACATGTATACGCCGTATCCAAGAAGATGAATACGCAGTATTGAGTATTCGACTCAGAAAGTTACAGCAGACTGTAACAATACAGAAAACACACAAACACACAATATGCAAAATATACAATGCAGGAAATTCAACACATAAACAAGCACACAAATATGCAATTTAAACTATACTAAAACACTAATAAATAAGAATTAAACAACTTCACTCCCCGGCAACAGTGCCAAAAACTTAAAGTACTGTCGTGTAGGGTTAATTTATTGATTACCAAGTTCTAAATTTAAATTTAGCCGACTTATCCTAAAACAACACTTTAATGGGCAGTGTACCCGATCGGGTAAAGTTTCATGGTAAGTAGGGTGTTGAATACTAAGAGCGAGGTCGTTAACCTTATATTCTATCAGTATTTTAATTACACTAATTAAGTTAATTCTAATTACTTGTTAAACCTATGCTATATATGCTTCTAATGATGATGGGGGTTTTCAGCCTGAGAGACTGGCACAAGTTTTATGGTGACAATAATCAATTCTAAACACAATAAACATGCAAGAAAACAATCAGAAGATAAAAGAGTGGTACAAGTCGAATGATAGAAAACTGTATTAGCCATATTAAATCTGATTAAACGCTGGTTTATTTATTTAGTGCAATGATTTCTTATCTCGAAGCGGCATATCATTCTTAAGACTTAGGCGGGACATCATCCTAAGACCTAGACACGTTGAATCCTATCACAATTAACGTATCCACATAAAGCATCCTTTTAGTTTAATTATAATATATTTAGGGATTAAAGCAATGGTGATCTTGTCAAACCCTAGCCCATCGGGACTTTACCCACTTGCTGTTTGACGGTATTTTATATACCGGTAGTCCACTGTTCAAATCTTTATCAATTAATCAAGAACATACTTGTTAAAACATTCACTTGTCGGTCTAACTAAGCTCTTAATTTAAAGACAAAGGCAGAACATTATTTGTGATCCTTTTGGTCCAATAATATAAAACACGATATGAAGAGCTATCCCAGTATCTAGCTTACTTGTTAGGCGTAACTAGACCCAGTTGAATGATAGGTCGCATATTCAAACACGTAAACAAGTATCATGTGATAAACATAATTAAAATTTCAACGATAAATTAAGAAATCGATTTTAAAACAAATCAAACATTAAATCTTCATTACCATGGCTAATACCCTAGGGTATTAGCCTATAACCATTGTAATTATACAAGCGTGATCAAATAACCAAGGTAAACTAAACGTTTAACCGAACGATACCAAAAATTAAATGATTACAAGAGTATAGGAATTACACGGTGTCTTCTATGGAATCGTGATCGATGCTTGACCTTTGGCTGCTCTTCTTTTCTTCAGAAAAACGTCCTTTATGTGTATGGTATGAACAATATAATTTTGCACACCAAAAACTCGTTTTTGAGTCATCTATTTATAGTGTCTAAAAAAGTCTGGATACGCCGTATTGAGCTAGGCCAATACAACATATTGGGGTGTTTCCCTTGGAGTGCACGAAAAGTTTATAATCAATAAAATATTCATTCCCAAAATATAAATATCTTCGTATCTTTGAATGTCTATCCAGCTGGATACGACGTATTGTAGAAGTTGGATACGCCGTATTGAGAATGATTTATACGCGTTTTCTTGTGAAGAGTTGGCGCTGTAACAACCCTAGTTTTACGACGCGTGTGACGATCGCGAATTCGACGTCATAATTATTATTTCATAAGTTCATGTGAACGAATTTCGACATTTAAAAATTTTATTTGTCGAAAATAAATATTTTCGTATTTTATTACGAACGGAATTTAGAATTTTTTTTACTTTTGTCGTTTCGCGAGTCAACGTTTGACCGCGCGACCGTTAAGCATTTTGAGTATCGTAGAAATTTCAACGTACTTCGTTATTATTTTTATGATGATCATTTGTATTTTATCGTCTTCGTCCGAGTTAGTCGAAACCGAGTCAAAACTTTATTTTGACGTGAGTTAACATTTGTATTTAGTATGTTAAACCAAATTAAGTGTGACGGAAATAAATTTAGTCACGGAAGTATAATCCCGAGCCTTGGGTCGGTTACATAACAAAACAAATAACCTTTGTACTAATTTTGAAAGAATAATAAGGATGGAGGGACTAAAGGTGGCAAGTGATCAAACTTGTTTTCTTTATAAGGACACACACTCTAGTTATAATTCTTTTACAAAATTTGTTCTCTTCCTCCCTCCCTTTTGACACCCACGACCGGCCACGACAATCCAACCACCACCGCCACTTAAATTCCGACATGCATTATAATCAAGTTACAAAATATTAATCCTTGTGTTAAGGCCTACGTTCCATGTAATAAAATCTCACATGCATTGGGTTTTGAAGAAGTTAGGTTTCGGGTTATATTGAGAGGTTTCGGTTTAAAAGGGGTTGTTTAAAATAGCTAGATTATCATTTTAGAAGTGTTGGTTTAAATGAAAAAGCCTTTGTTTTGGGTGGTGTTCGAGTCTCAGCTAAGGAACAAAGGGGACGAGACGAACTTTGACCGAGTCCGATCTTGCCTTATATAGCATTGTAAGTATATCTAATACTAGTGCTATTTTTATTTTTGCGATTCGATTGATTTTTGGTAATTGCATGTGATGAAATCCGAGAGATCTTACGTCGTCTAGTTTATATTTTGTTATTGGTTGATTGAGCGAGTTGAATATTGATTATAGGCCATTTTAGATGTGCCGTGAATGAATTTTTGGGTCAAAAATGAATTTTGGCGTGTTTTGTAACGTATACATTCTGAGCAGAAACTCTGGCGCGGAAAACGAGGTTCGAGATTTTGAGAGATTTGATTTTTGATTGAAAATATGATAGAGCTTATTTTTATGAACGTTTTGGTAATTCGAACGGCCCATAACTTCTAATAACAGAGAAGTTACGACGAAAACAAGATTTGAAAACTTATAAATTTCCAAATAGCTATGATGGTTTGGTGTAGTTGCTAGCAGATTCGAAAACGTCCGATTTGAGCACTTTCGAGTCCGTTTCGGCCTTCCGGCGAAACGCGAAAGTTGTTTGGAATGTCGTTTTACTTTGCCGCGAGGTTTGCTAGTTTTAAAACCGCGTAATAATTGGTCAAAACTGAAAGTCAAATTTTGCAAATTAATTAAAAATGTCATAAGTTTCTGCAGAAACTTGCAGGGGTATTTTGGTCATTTTCTGTCGAGATTCAGGTCTCGACTAACACTAAAAAGTTGTCTAGAACGTCGTTTTGCATAAAATCTCTTAAGAGTTCGAGTCGTGAAAATGTGATATAATTAGTCGTTTTGAGCGGGTCAGATCTAGACAGTATATATTATAAAGATGGAATTAAATTGGAGGCAAGTCTAACTTAAAGACTTTTCTGTAAACAAAAGTGCTTGCCGAGAGACAACCTGGAATGTACGTTCGATTTTCTTATCGAGTCTATCTTTCCAGGTTGTCTTTACGCCGTATATAAACCCCATGGATACGGCGTATTGACCTTCTGGACGTTATCCAGTCTTTATTTTTAGCACAGTCTATATGACGTATTCATTAAATGAATACAGCCTACAGCTATCAATACGGCGTATCCTGAGGAACGGATACGGCGTATTGACTTCCTGTATAGTTTTAGGTTTTTATCACGAGTCTAACCAGCGAATACACGGAGAAAGAAATTGCACTTGTTTTTTTATATCTTGCACTGAACCTTACTGAAAAGAAAACGACGACGTTGGTGGAGTATTTTTTGGAATCTAATGTGTGTTGCTAGGATTAAAATCCTGCACTAACAACACATATTCTTGCTCATAAACTCAACTTGGAGAATCTACCGAGCAAAATATCAGGGGAGTTTCTCATTCTAATCCTTTTAATTCTCGTTTTTAATGTTTTATCTATACAACGAGGACGTTGTATAATTCAAGTGGGGGATGGGAATTATAATGCATACTTGTTCTATTTTTCACACTAAAATGCTTAAATTATGCTCAAATTTAAAAAAAATTCAAGCATACTTTTGTGAAATTACTTGTTACATAACCCGCACACAATAACCCTTATTAGATATTGTGAGAATTTAACCTTATCCGTTTCCAAATGTTTACCCAAATTCCACAAAAATATGAGTGTGTCGGTGATGTTTTAGACTTTAGAACTTGGCTTGGTATATCTATTCAAGATCACAATAACGAGTACTATGGATTTAGATGGAGTAACTTGTCTAAATTGGTAAATTTCTAGGATTACACCCAAAAAGCCTTTATATGTTTTTTTATTAACTAACTACACTGGTTAGTTAAATCCCATATAAACCCTTTGTTTACTCTCATTATAAGAGTAAGATACCCCTAGAAAAACCAATAGAGCCAATTCTTTAGGAATAACACCAACTGTTTGTTTCGTTACACCTTGACACCTTAGCCTACCCTGTTAGATTAATTCCATTTATCAGTTGCTAGTTGCTTAAAGTGTAAAGTATATGTATTTCCCGAGTCTTGTGTCAATTTTCTATCTTTGGTACGGTTGGGAAGAAATTTTCACATTGCAAATGAGAATGTATAAAGTAGTCAAAAATCATGTATTTTTACTACCACCACAATTATTGATACGTCCGAAGAATGAAGAACTATCGAAGGAATTATCCAGAGTTATTATGATCGTGAAGATGGTGAAATTACACCGAGTTTCGTAGTTAGTATATGAAAAAAACAAAGAAATTAGAAAAATCGCAACAAAAAAGAGGAGGAAAGTTTGAAGATAATCGTTTTACAAAAGCTTAAACCGAAGGAATTATAAAAAGGATCGATTATTTGTTGATACGTCTTATAAGTCAATGATGTAAAGTTTTGTATAAAGTGGTAGATATCGCCACTTGTCTTGTAAAAGTATGTAAAGTATGGAATGATTGGGAAGTTGACCGTTACAGGAACGCCAACTTAGGTTGTTGTTTTTGATCAATGATCAAGACGTTTGAGTATATAGTTGTGTCTTTTTCATGGTAACGGTCGGGAAAAAGTGTATAGAAACTTTGTGTTCCGAGGGTGCTAAACTTTGTGTCTTTTTCATGATCAAGACGTTTGAGTATATAGTTGTGTCTTTTTCATGATCAAGACAATTCTTGCATTTCCGAGGGTGCTAGACGATATGAAGACTTCGCGACTGGCATCGCTCCATGAACCAAATCTATGCGGAACTCAACTTGTCGTCGTGGTGGTCATCGACAAATCATCTGGAAACACATAAATAAAATCTCGTACAACAGAAATATCACTCAATTTCGGTTCATCTACCTTTGTGTTCATTAAGGTTTTCACGACTCCTTAAGTACGTTCACCATGAACCCGAAGTATCTTATCACCTTCCAACGGTATCCTAACCACCTTCTTATGACATACTATTACAAACTTGCTCTTGGACAACCAGTCCATTCCCACAATCACATCAAAGCTTCTACGGCTCACGGTATCAACGAACTACAAGGGTTACGAACAATCGAATAGGATAACAAACGAATATCAAGTCAAAGGCTAGAATGCATATAGGAGATTCCACATATGCAATTAGACGCGGATCAAATGACATAAGTATCCTTTGAAAGAAAGGATACGTATATGCACCGAGTGAAAACGTAACGAATGAAAACCAACAAGTGTACCATGACAAATGAACACATAATAAAAATCAATACTAAAGACGGAAATTCTTATACCAATTATTGACTTTACTCGAAAGACCAAATTAAATAATGTTTTTTATATATAAAAAAAATCGATTTAAATTAAGAAAGTCACTTTAAGTATAAAAATCATTTTAAATAATAATTAAAATTGTCTTAAATGTAATCTTTAAAAAATTTATTCTGGTTGTCATAAAAATCTAGAGATGATTATCTAATGGTGTATCGTACTTTATCACTATGAATCACTTTAAACCAGCTTTTTATAATAAAATAAAATTTATTTAACCACTCAACAATTTTCATATCCTATTTGTATATACCATTTAAACATATACTATTTACAAAGAGCATTTTAAACAAAGTTTTTCTCAAACACTAACACAATACTTCAAAAGGACTTTTATAGTTAGACATCAATTATGAAATATGTTACTCAAACAAGAGACCCCATAATACCAAAAGGGATCGTAAAACAGCGTACAGAATCTAACACAATTCTATTGTTTGAAAACAAAAGAAAATACCAAGAACCATATACTCAAAATAAAATCAAACAAACTCGTACAAGAAAACTCATGCAAGATGATACGCATCCAAAAGAAAACGTAAGGTCTTATCCAAAATAACGATCAACAGAGCAAACTTAAAAGCATCAATACTAACACTTTGCCAACAGGTTACGAAAACCAAGGGATATACAACCAAGGGAGTAATAATCCACACTAATATATTCGGAACATTTAGTGCTTAAAAGAAATGTTTGATACGCATACGAGTAATCAATGCAACAAAAGAACTAACAAAACGCGCCTATAATCGAAAGAGCATATTCCAAACAACCAATATACATCGAGACATCGAATAGGAAAAATTAGGTATCATTACTAACAAAGTACGATGAAGGGATGCTAAGCTTAGACTTAGTAAATACAAACAAACAACCGAGCAAACGAGCAACCTCTATAAAAGCAATACAAGGTATCTGCAATTACTATATAGAAGAGAAACTTACTATCTCTACAATTCAACTTAACATATCCTCCAACTAGGGTAAGAGAATAATTCTTTATCCATACCACTATCCTTATCATAAATACACATATCAATAAAAAAACATATTGCACTACCATCTTACTACCAAACACAAATAAATGCAATCATGGTCACAAGTCTACGTGTATGACGCCTTTATAATTATGTTGGCTACCATAATTATAAGTGCCTCCTTTCACACGTGTACTTACTTCCAAGATTACCCATATCAATCATAATTCACATATAAGCACATATACCACATTGCACATCTTAAACCACTCAAACTTAACACATAAAAGATGCTCCACTACTTACTTATATCAAATTGAAATCAAAACAACATAAAGGAACGAGAGTCTCACGACGACTTCCAAAATACAAAATATCTAAAAGAAATAATCATAACAACATGACGAGGTAAAAGACGGGATAGACTTATGTTGGGCCTCGTTTGCCTCCGCAAGAATCACCCGACTCCGCGGGTCCAACCCTATTACGCGAATTTGATAAACTATCAACTATCCTATCTCCTTTAGTTCCATAAGAGGCTCCTTCTCAAATGGCTCCTCTTTTGGATCACTATAGCGCTTAAGTCTAATTGAGAAAATGGTTCCCCAATGAAACTTCTTACGGATAAGGGGAAACATAGCTATAAATAGTAAGGAAGTAATATATACCATATTAAACAATAGTAGACAAAATAGCTAAATAAAAGTTAAACAAAATAAGATAATAAAAGCTATATAATTAGGGGAAAGTATAATAGTTATAATACTAAACACTTAGACCCTAAAGTGTATCTACATGAAGGACCCCTAGGTTATAGTCTAGACTCAACCACCTACTTCTCTATAACCAAAGGCTTTGATACCAATCTGTCACACCCCGCCAAGGCGGGAACGCGAGGCATAAACAAGAATGGATATCATCACAACACATGGTGTCTATATAGAGAATACTAAAATGAAAACTAAAGTAAAGCAAAGACACAAAGTGTCATAACAATACCCAAAACCTAATGGTGTCTTTATTAATGAAAAAGAGGTCTCTTCAATAAATGACATGCAAAACATGAATCAAACAATTCATGCAAATACATTTATTCAAACAGAAAGCATAAATAAACTCCAAGCATCCTACGGTCTCTTCTAGCCACTTCGCTCTATCTTAGTACCGATTAAACATCACCTGAAATATAATGCTTAAAGAATGTCAACAATAAAGTTGAGCGAGAATCATAGGTTTACGACATACAACAATATCCAAAATAAATTTTTAATTAGCTGCTGCAATTACCAAAAGAATTCATGACACCAAATAACCACAACGGGACGGAACATGCCCACGATCCACAATCATATCAAAATAATGAGGTAGGCGTACCTCGCCGCTCCACTAATAGTCATAGAAAGGAATACAATCCCAATTCCAGACTCTTGGTACCAAAGTCACAATATTACAAGGAGTTGATCACCTCCAAGGATCTTACCCACAAAGTAGGTGAAGTCACATCTCATAACACGGTAGGAAAACGTTACCCCGCTCCAGCCAAATCTCACAACATAACAATACACATAACTACAACAAGCTTAAAAACATTTTAACACGACAACAAGCATCATTCTCACCCCCAAAATAACATGAGAAAAAGGGGCTATGAAACTCACCTTTGCTTAGCTTTCCAAAAGATTCTAACAAAAAGCTTCACAAACAACTAGCACAAATCTAAACAACAAAATAACTTGTGTTACATGCTACTAAGCCAAAACCTTAATGCACAAGTAACAATCATATGATGGATGTCTATGGTGTTCTATTAACCCCATGGGTCACCCCAACACCATACCCAACTTTAACCACTTCGTTAACAAGTTTCACTAGTTAGTCACAATTTGTTCAAAACTGCAGAATTTTAACGTGACTTAACATACTCAAAACCTCTACTTACTGACCTCCATTATTCATACCCAAAATCACCTATGTTCATTTATGAGTATATTAACTACCTTGTGATTCCCAAGAGCCATTTACATGCACAAGTACTCCTAAGAAAATCAAACTTCGAAACAGTCCCAATTTGGATCTTTTTGCACACTAAAAGGTTTAGACCTAAAAACCATACTTAGACTTCAAATCAGAAGCTATCATTTGGGGTATTTTTAATAGACACATAAAACTAAACTCCTGTAGAAGGGCTAAGCTAAATTATAATTTTAAGTGGGGGTTTTATACCTCGTAATCAGACCTAAATATGACCCGTATTTACTGCTTTGACAACTTTTCTTGCGACAAACGTTTGACTGACTTCCCAACCTCAAAAACCTTCGAGGCCGGATGTTCTGGAAACTAGACTCTTTGAGATACATCATAGACACCGGAAACTTGACAAAATCTATTACCATCATTGAGATAACATCCGAACAACACATCCCTAAATTCTGCCCTAATCTAAATCATGTTTTAACGCGATCTAAACCCTAACGAATACACCCGTATGATCTTAATTAAACCCTAATCATTGCAATATGATTAAACATCATTAATTTACAGATTTTATTAAACCCTAATTCCGTCATAATAATTATTATATGTTTTTAATGATAATTAACTTCAAAGGATTATAGTATATACCTTAAATCTTCAAATCTTGAACACAAAAATCACCAAACTTGAAAAAAATATTTTTCTTCTTCTTCATTTGACAAAATTTGGCTGGGACAATTAAAAACAAGGGGGGGAGAAGGGTTTTTGGTATTTATAAGGTTTACAAAAAGGTTTAGGATATATATTTTTTACCAATTTTAATTAGAGTAAGATTTGTTTTCTTTTTTTTCTTTTATCCTAAAAACCGGCCGATTGGCCTTATTTATATATTTTTTATTATTTTTATTTATCTATTAATTACTTAATTATTAACATTACCTTAAGTTTTTATAAAAATCTTAGCTTATTTGCGCATACCTTTACTTGTAAACGCAATTTACTAGACTTATAAAATAAATAACTTTTCATTTTTATTAAACCTAACTTTGGGGGGGAGAGCCGATATGAAGGGCGCGGGGGCGGGTGGGGGGAGAATGGGTCTGTGTGGGAAGCTTGTTGGATGTGGAGTGGTGAGGGGAGTGGGTGGGGGCTGGGTGGTTTGTCGATAATAAGGATTTAGTATTTATTGGATTAGAGTCCAAGTTTAAGTCAAATTTGTTTCTTTTTCTTCCCCCTGACGCCCTTTAACCGGCCACGAATATGTATATTATATATATATATATATATATATATATATATATATATATATATATATATATATATATATATGAAGATCAAATAAAAAGACAAATATTCGTTACAAGGATAAAAAAGAAATTTTTTTAAAAAAAGTTCTCAAAAAATTCTAAAAACATTTCACAAGATCGTGTATGTTGGTGCATGAAAAAGTTGTAAAGGAAGTTTTTTTTAAAGTGAATATTTTTGCCGAAAAAAAATTATAAAAAAAAACGTTTGTGCATTAAATCGCTTTTTTGTGCATCAAAATTCGTTTTTGTACCCAACTTCTTTTGACTTTTTGCATCAAAATTTTATTACGCATCAAACTATAACAAGTTGAAAATTTTGTGCATCAAAAATTTTTTGTACATCAAATTTTATTTTTTTGTGCATTAAAAAAACGTATCAAAACTCAAAATTAGAAAAACTTCTTTTACAAAAGTTTTATGCACCAACATACCTGATTTTGTGGAATTTTTTGAAATTTTTTGAGAATATATATATATATATATATATATATATATATATATATATATATATATATATATATATATATATATATATATATATATATATATATATTATTTATTAATTACTTATTTATATGCATTATCTTAAGTTTCTACAAAAACCTAAACTTATTTGCGCATACCTTTTTGCGTAAACGCAATTTACTAGACTTTTAAAAATAATTAACTTTTAATTTTTTTTAAACCTAACATTCCAAAAATAGAAATTTCATTTCTTTCATATCCTTACTACTAGAACATAATCTCATCCTATTATTACTAACACATAAATACATATACGTAGTAATACTTACACGATAAATCACTAAAACGCTTAAACCACAAAATCATTTCCTTGTCACCAAAAGTGAACGAAATGAACTCCATAAAATCCAACACAAATCCAATCCCAATGAGACGATCACGCTCAATGGATTGATTACCAAATCTCACGAATCCCACATAAACACATATAAATACATATTAGCACAAATAACACATAACCCATACATTAAAACGGATACATAAGTCAACACTAATGGTTTGACTCACCTGCTCCAGTCATGGTTGTCACATATGATGTCAGTCTTCAATGTCATCAATCATCTTTGTGATTCTTGACAGCAGATGTATTGACCTGGTTTCTGCCTAAGTGTTAGGAGGGCTTCTTTCTTTTCACCCTTTATCTTAACTTTTCTTTTTAATTCTTCAACCCCTTCAGCGCTTACCGAGACTTCATAACAAGTACCTTGTTAGGTTTGTTCTAGTACTAGCTCCATTTAAGTCGGCACTTTTCTTGATTCTCGCTTTTTCTCTTTTTGTATCATACCTAAGGACTTCTACACTATCTAGTGGATATCCCTGCGTAGATCCCTTCGGTTCTGGCTGGATCATGAGATTTGAATACCAATGCCTAACCGCCTTATAACTCCATAAATTTAAGTACATGGTCGGTCTTTTGTGTTGGGTCTTAAAAGACTTCATGGATTCTTAGAAGTTACTGATGCTCAGGTACATAATGGAAATTATGCTAAGTGGTTAGTACTGGTAGTATAATGTTACCACTGCTAGTTACTACTATTAGTATAGTTTAGTACTGATAGCATAAAGTTACTGCTGTTAGTTGAAGTTAAGACTACTCAGTGTTGAAGACTAAAATATAAGCTAAGTAATTAGTACTGTTAGTAGTAAAAGTTAAGACTGCTAGTACATGTTACTACTCTTAGTATATATTTATACTGTTAGTACTAATATTACTAATGCTTATGTTTATTAGTGTTGCTGGTGGAAAGATTACGACTATTTGAAGACTTTCTACTGTCAAGAAGATAAAGACGCGTTAAAGAGATAAAGATTGTGTGGAAAACAAGAATACGTGTGAAGATAAGTGTTGAGATATTTTTGTACAAGATATACATGCATTTATTTAGAATATTACGTTTATGTTTAGAAAAGATTGAGATATCTTAGGAATATATTGTAAGCCGACTAGGACTCCTTAGTCTATATAAGGAGGCTCTAGGGCATTAGTTGAATATATCTCAATAACATATCTTCACAAATACACATACACAAATCCAGAGATTAAGAGTCTTGTAACTTCAAGGTTGTAACCCTAGTACTAAGATAGAGTACTCGTATTATTATCATTAATAATATTGAAGCATTTTGTTACATAGTTTTGTTCATTCATATTCACTGTTTCATTGATATATCTTCTAGATATTAAAGAGTAGATTCCGCATACTCTTTGATATACACATATAGTTTCTACTATTGTTATTTTGGATTTATCCAAGGTAACATACTCTTTACAAGGTAAGGAATCGATCTAGGTTTGGGATCAACACTAATGTTCTCATTCTTTGCTAATCAGTCAAATAGTCTACAACTAGATGATGAAGACTTAGAGCAGATTAATCATGATGATTTGGAAGAAATGGACCTTCAATGGCAGGTGGCCATGCTTTCTATGAGGGTAAAGATATTCTATAAGAAGACTGGAAGAAAGTTAATCTTTAATGGCACAGAACATGTAGGTTTTGACAAAACCAGGGTTGAATGTTTTAACTATCATAGAAGAGGTCATTTTTCTAGGGAATGTAGAGTACCAAGAAATCAAGGGACCAGGAATGGAGATGCAGGATATAGGAGCAGGGACAACACCAAAACAACTATACCAGTAGAGACCTCTGATGCATTGGTTGTTCAGGAAAATGCTTTGATTGTGCAAGATGGATTGGGATATGATTGGAGTTATATACCTCAAGATGAACCAACTGAATTTGCTCTTATGGCCTACACTTCAGGATCTGACACAGCGGTACAATCTTGTTCTAAAAACTGTGTTAAAAGATATGAAAAACTTCAAAAATAGTTTGATGAACAAAGATAAACTCTTAATAAGGCTAATCTAGAAATTGTAGCTTATCAGTTAGGCCTAGAATTTGTAGAATCACAATTAATTGTTCATCAGAAAAATGAAGCTGTCTTTGAGGAAAAGATTATTGTATTAGAGTTTGAAGTAAAAGATAAAGGTAATGTTGTCACTAGACTTACAAATCAATTAGAACAAACTTTAAAAGAAAAAGAAGATTTGAAAGCTAAACTAGAACAGTTTGAAATATCTTCTAAAAACTTAAATAAACTGATTAATAGTCAATTAAGTACTAAAGATAAAACTGGTCTGGGTTATGGAGATTAATTGAATGAAAGTCATAGTGAAGTAATAAATAGTGTCTTTGATAGCCGTTCAAGTGATGGTGATGACAATCAAACAAATGATAGGTTTAAAAAGGGTAATGAATATCATGCAGTTCCCCCTCCTCTTATTGGGAACTACATGCCTCCACTAGCTGACCTATCTTTTGCAGGATTGGATGATTCTGTTTATAGGCCTACAACAAATAAGACTAGTGCTAGTGTGTCTCAAGTTGAAACAAGTATCACTCTACCTAGCAATACTAGTGTAGAAATGCCTAGAGTTGAATCTGTTAGGCCTAGTAGAGTTATCATTAAAGATTGGGTTAGTGATGATGATGAGGATATTTTTCAATCTAATGATTCCCAAACAACAGACAAACCTAGTTTTAAAAAGATTGAGTTTACTAATGCTAGGAATGCATCTGTTAAACCTAAACAAGCTGAAGAACCTAGGATAACCACTCAAAATCCTAATGTAGATAAAAGTGATTGGAATGGAAAAATGACTCAAAAACTGGGGTTAGGATTTGGGTCTACAAAGAAAGCCTGTTTTGTTTGTGGCAGTTACAACCATCTAATAAAAGACTATGATTTTCATGAAAAAAGAATGGCTAAAAAGTCTGTTTTGCAAAGTATGGGAAAGAATACTGGTCAAAGGGAAATTAGACCAGTTTGGAACAACACTCAAAGAATAAATCATCAAAATAAATTTGTTCCAACTGCAGTCTTAACTAGGTCTGGAAGAATACTGCCAAGCAATATGTTAATACTGCTACCCCTAAAAATAGAGTGAATGTTTCAAAATCAAAAATAAATACTTTTCCTAAGTCACATTCACCTGTTAGAAGGCCTTTTATAAATCAACAGTACTTAATACCAGGGTTTCAAAGGAAAAAATCAATACTGTTAGAGTAAATGGTATTAATACTGATGGGCAAATAGCAGTTAGTACTGTTAAGGGAAATAGGGTCACTGATGTTAAGGCCTCAGCAGGTTGTGTTTGGAGACCTAAAATGACTGATTTAAATAATGGCTCCAAAGACAATAGTGGATTATGAATCTCAAAAAGAGTAAATTATATTGATCCACAAGGCAGACTCAAGTCAATAGTGGCTTGGGTCCCTAAGAGAAACTGACTCTCTTATTTCTGTGCTGGGGAATCCACAACAAGCTATAAAGTACAAAGGAATATTTGACAGTGGATGCTCCAGGCATATGACAGGGAACAAAGCCTTACTTACTGACTATCATGATATTGATGGAGGTTTTGTTGCCTTTGGTGAAAGTACTAAAGGTGGTAAGATAACAGGTATTGGTAAGATAAGAACTAATAATATAGACTTTAAAGATGTGTGTTTTGTGAAGGAACTTAAGTTTAATCTTTTCTCTGTCTCACAAATGTTTGACAAGAAAAACATTGTTCTTTTCACTGAAACTGAATATCTTGTTTTGTCTCCTGATTTTAAGCTAATTAATGAAAGTCAAGTACTGCTTAGAGTTCCCAGGCAAAACAATATGTACAACTTTGATTTAAAGAATGTTGTTCCTTCTGGAGATTTAACTTGTTTATTTGCAAAAGCCATAATTGATGAGTCTAGGCTATGGCATATGAGGCAGGGTCATGTGAATTTTAAAATAATGAATAAACTTGTGAAGGAAAACCTTGTAAGAGGTCTTCCTTCAAAGACTTTTGAAAATGATCATACTTGTGTTGCTTGTCAGAAGGGAAAGCAACACAAAGCCTCCTGTAAGACCAAACATGTGAGCTCTATCAGCCAACCTTTATAGATGTTGCATATGGACTTATTTGGACCAACATTTGTAAGGAGTATCAACCATAAGACCTATTGCCTTATAGTGACTGATGACTTTAGTAGGTTTAGCTGGGTTTTCTTCTTAGCCACTAAGAGTGAAACTAGTGGGATTCTTAAGAAATTTATAACAGAAGTAGAAAACCAATTAAACCATAAGGTTAAAGTAATCAGGTCTGATAATGGGACAAAATTTAAAAATAGAGAAATGGATGAATTCTGTGGGCAAAAAGGGATAAAAAGGGAATATAGTGTTGCCAGAACTCCACAACAAAATGGAGTTGCTGAGAGAAAGAATAGGACCCTGATTGAGGCAGCTAGAACTATGCTAGCAGACTCACTTCTACCTACTGTATTTTGGGCTGAAGCAGTTAATACTGCTTGCTATGTCCTGAATAGGGTTTTAGTGACCAAGCCTCATAACAAGACACCCTATGAACTTATTATTGGCAGACCACCAAGCATAAGTTTTATGAGACCTTTTGGATGTCCTGTCACTATCCTAAACACCCTTGACCCTTTAGGCAAATTTGATGGGAAGGCTGAAGAAGGATTTTTAGTTGGGTACTCTGTAAATAGCAAGGCTTTCAGGGTATTTAATACTGAAACCAGAAACGTTGAAGAGAATATGCATGTAAAATTTCTTGAAAATAAGCCAAATGTTGCAGGACAAGGACCTAACTGACTTTTTGATATTGATTCCTTAACAAATTTTATGAATTATCAACCAGTTACTGCAGGGAATCAAACTAACAAAAATGCAAGTCAACAAGAAACTAATGGTGATACAGGTTTAAAGAAAAATGTTGATGCAGGACATACTGAAGAAGAGAATGTGTCTACTCAACAATATATTGTGTTCCCATTATGGTCTTCTATCTCTTCAAGCTACAAGAGCTCAGATGACAAGACTGAAGATAATACAGCTAATGATGTTGCTGGTAAAAAGAATGTACGAGAACTAGCAAGTGAGTGTGATCAAGCCTTGAAGAATGTTCTTGACAGGATGATGAATCAAGAGAAGGAGACTACAGAGCAATCAAATGCTGTTAGAAAAGCGTTTGAAGCACAATGTAATAGCAAGCTTCCTCAAGAGAAGGTTCATAGAGCCAGCAGTACTAACAGTTTTAATACTGTTAGTACAACAGTTAATACTGCTAACGTATTCAAGGGTGTTAATACTGCAAGTGCATCAAGAACTTTTAGTCCTCCACATGATCCTCTCATGCCTGAACTAGAGGATACTGCTGAAATGCAAAGAACTGGCATTTTTTGCAATGCCTATGATGATGATGACTTAGAAACTAACAATAATCCTTGTGCTGATGAGAGTTTGGGTGTAGAGGCTGATTTCAACAACATGAAACCTTCCACTGTTGTCATTCCTATTACCACAACTAGAATACACTTTATTCATCCTAAAGCTCAAATTATAGAAGATCCAAAGTCAGCAGTTCAAACAAGAGGCAAGATTAAGAAGAGTTCTGGAGAACATGCTATGATTAGCTACATCCAAAAGCAGAGAAGGACAAATCATAAAGATTTCCAGAATTGCTTATTTGCTTGTTTCCTTTCTCAACATGAACCCACAAAGATATCTCAAGCCCTTGATGATGAAAGTTGGGTTGAAGCAATGCAAGAGAAGCTGCTTCAGTTCAAGATTCAGAAGGTTTGGACACTAGTTGACTTACCTAGTGGTAAAAAGGCTAGTGGTACAAAGTGGGTGTATTGAAATAAGAAGGATGAAAGGGAAATAGTTGACAGGAACAAAGTCAGACTGGTAGCACAAGGGTATAAACAAGAAGAAGGCATTGATTATGATGAGGTTTTTGCTCCTGTTGCTAGGGTTGAAGCAATCAGGTTATTTTTTGCCTTTGCATCATTTATGCATTTTCCTGTGTACCACGTGGATGTTAAAAGTGCTTTTCTCTATGGCACTATTGAAGAGGAGGTATATGTTTGCATCATTTATACATGTTTTCGGTGGCGTTATTTGTATATATTTAATCATTTCTCGTTAACTTTCGATACTTAATAGCATGAAATATGTGCAGGTTCACTTGAAGATATTCCGAGCTCAAACACAACAAAGATCGAGTATTTATACACTAAGGAAAACAATATACAAGAAAAGATAAAGAATCAAGCCCAAAAGTGCAAATGTGCGCCGCACTTATCCCTTGTGCGCCACACTTCCTCTCAAGTCAATAGAATTAAAGACTTAGTCAATTGAACGCATTAACTCCACAAGTACGCCGCACAATTTTCTTTGTGCGCCGCACTTTTTATCTGACAATGAAGAATAAATGAAGACTTAAATGCTATTGCATTAATACCCTAAGTAAGCCGTACAAATTCCTTTGTGCGCCGCACTTATTCATTAAATATTTAATTCCCTCGCATTTAATCACCAAGTACGCAGCACAAAATCCTTTGTGCGCCACACTTTCACCCCTCACTCAGCCTATAAATAGTGAATGAATTTCACACATTTCAATCATCCAATCATTCCATAATCTTTTCATCCATCCATTCCTTAACTCACACACACTAATCTCCTCATAAACCCTTTTCCAAACATTCTTTAAGCATAAACACCATATCCTTTGAAGAATCAAGATCAAACAACCAAGAACGAGGAAGAATATCATACTAGTTTAGTGAAATTATAAAGATTGTTATTAAATCAACTTATGTTATGAACTCCTTAGCCATGAGAGGCTAAATCTCTCATGACTACTCGATGATGTTATGATAATGAATAAGTGTTTGGTATGATCATGATCTCTTTAATATCAAGCTTATGTTGTGATCCTATTGTATCCTATCTTATCGGTTTTGCTTATCAATCTTAGATTATATAATCATATCGGTATAGGTTGAAAGACCCGTTATGGTCTATGTGGTTTTAAAGATTTGTCTATGATCTTTAACGTCTGTGTCGAGAAATCCACTTTCGTAAACTGATAAACAAAATAAGCTTTGATATACTAGAAACTAAACTATTTGGGTGACACATTTGGTCTAGTTAACTAAATATAAATCTTGAGTTAATTAAAGTTAATTTGTGAAAACGTTTTCTGACGAGAGATCCTTTTTATAAGTTAAAAGTTCTATCTTTGAGGTCTTAATCATTTTCAACACTTATAAATTATTTTCAACTATCCGAGTAGTCATCTTTATTATCACTGGTAAAAAGTTATTTACAAAATTGTTAAAGTCTGTTTTTCTGATTATTTGAATACTACTCAAATCCCTGTAGACGACCTGATCTTACCTAAAAAGATTATACTACATACGTGGGTTATACTTTTACACATATTCTACTTTTTCGTGTAGTGTTGTGTGTGTCGTCTTATGAACATAATGGTCTTATAACCATGCTCATTTGAGCAATTAATATGATTAATCACATACAATATTATCAAAGAACATGTTTTAGTAATATAATGAACTTAGAGCACTTGTTGGGACTCCGACCACTCATTAGAAAAGTAACAAACAAAAGAGCCTAGTGTCCACCTTATTGTTGGTAATTTTAGTGTCATCGACTATTTTAGGTAATTGTGATTTACTAGAGACCAATAAGACTTAATATCATTCTCGGATGCGAGTTAGAGAAGTGTAGAGTGCACACTCGTTTGAGCTAATATTGTGAATGTTGGCCTAACACTTATAATTATAACTGTTGGTTTTTAACCAACTTTAAACTATCAAACGGAATTTGTTATATGACGCATATCTTAGTCTCATTCGTACATACATACGAAAATGTTAGACTACATAATTTCTCGTAGGTATAACTTTATGATTCCGCCAAATATATAGAGTACAAGAGATAAGCAAACCCTAATGGACCCAACCCACAAGCCGGGCTTGGGCTAACTAACATATCACCTAATACTCCTCCGCAGTCCGAGCGGTGCAATCACGAAAGCTTGGACTCGAGTAATAAACTAGAAAAGAAAAACAAAAAACAAAACATTAACGTAATAAAAAAAACAAACCGGCTCGTGACCGAAGCACGGACAACAATATAAGATTGTGCGGATTTGTGACCTTAGCACAAATCACCAACACAAATCACGATTGTGTGGATTTGTGACCTTAGCACAAATCACAAACACAAATTATGGGATAAACCAAAGTATCCCGGACCATATTAGATAACCCAAAGTATCCCGGAACATAAAAGATAACTTAAAGTATCATCTTTTTAAAAAAAACAATAAAACAACTAAAACTTTTTTTTAACTAAAAAACAAACATTGCAAGTAACATAAACCACACAAATCTCCGTAAGGTCTCTTTGTCTATCTAGGTAGATATCTATGGCCCTATATATCCCATCTGAACTTCCTTCTTTTTCTTCTTTTTCTTCTGATGTGGCAATCAACATCCCAACAACTCATAAAAAGAATTCTTTTGTAGGACTAATATCATTGGTTGCCTCCCGGAACTCGATAATCTTAGGGGCTTTTTTTAAGAAGAAAATGGCGACGGCTAAGGTTTGACGGGGCGGTCTATGGGAGGCGGCTCAATTTAGCCACCTAGGTCTGAGGATCAGACCCGCTCCGATACCATGTTAGACTACATAATTCCCCGTAGGTATAACTTTATGATTCAGCCAAATATATAGAGTACACGAGATAAGCAAACCCTAATGAACCCAACCCACAAGCCGGGCTTGAGCCAACTAACATATCACCTAATAGAAAATTCATACAATTCTTTTTTGTTCTTGCTTATTATTCTTGTGAGTGTTGTTCTTTTATTATCCCAATAAGGATTTTATGATACCCAAACATTCTAGGGTCAAAATATTTTATTCGGAAAGTGAACATACACAATTTGAAAAATATCCAAGATTATCATCACACCCTAACTTACACTTTTTAGGTTGCTCTAACCTTTAGTTTTCTTCATATTATTAAAATTGTTGTAATTCCTAGAGTTAAAAGTGAATTTGGTATTTTATTCAGCATCCTTTGCTCATTTCAGCATATCAGCTTCTTTTGTATTGTGGATATTCTATAGGCCAAACTTATTAATCTATATGCGTTTGAAACATCAATGTAATTACTTGGGTTTTCATTTTCGTATGTCTTCAAGATTGCTGTCAGGCAAAG
Organism: Tanacetum coccineum; assembly: GCA_026074375.1. NCBI lineage: Eukaryota > Viridiplantae > Streptophyta > Magnoliopsida > Asterales > Asteraceae > Tanacetum > Tanacetum coccineum. The sequence continues at coordinate 32,716 of BQNB010000635.1, read as the reverse complement.
AAAAAAAAAAAAATAAATAACAAAAATAATAAATGCTAGCAAAACGTTCAAGTATGTGAGCCCCAAAATATATTAAGAGTTAAACCATACTATATATGTTGAAATAGAAAACTATTTCAACACTATAATCTGATTATTTAGTGCATGTCCTAATGGAAATTGTCCATTCTATGGAAAGTCAATGGTGCGCCGGTTATCTTTGCTCTTTGTTTAATCAAGCCAAAAGTTTTTTTTTCTCCAAAAAGCTATTAGTCGTACAATATCCACTTTGATGTGCCCCTAACTTTCCATTGTCATTTTAGCAATAACACTAGTTCTATGGAGTTCCCACAATTTGTTTTCGTAATCTTTCACTACTAGAATCGTCGACATTGTGGACGACCTATTCGAAGCTTTGAGAACGACATGTTGTTACTAAAGAGTGTTTAGGGACGACATGTCCAACCCATTTTGTCATCCCCAACGCCCCGTCATAATAGCCTTTAGGGACGACAATTTCACCTAATTAGGAACGACAACGTCAAGCCCACATTTCTCATAGTCAAAGTTCATAAGCCGGGCCTACATGGCTTTAGGGAGGACATGTCTCACTTATACGTCCTTGCTAAAACTACTAAACTAATCACAATTAATTGATTAATTAAATTACTTTTTTAATTAAATTAATTAATTATTTAATATTTATTTATATATAATAACCAACGTGGCAAGGCTGTGGTCTCACTTCTTTAGGGACGACCTTTAGGAAGGACATGTCCTCCCCAAAGCTTACTGCACAATTTTGACAGCATGCTACTGGATTATGCAGGTTTTTCATATTTTTTTGAAATATTCCGAAAATAATCTCCATGTATACTGCAGTAGCATGCTATCCAAATTGTGCAACAAAATAATACAAATCCGCACAAGAATAAACTAAACTTCATACGACTAAAATATTCGCCAATATTACAATTTCGACTACATAGTTACACGCCTAAAACATAGTTAGGAGCCAAAATTACATACCAAAGTTCAACTAAAGTGCATAGAACATAAAACATAATTATACGCCTATATATCCAACAAAAGCCATCAATATCCGAAATCCATACATAACAAGAAACAACACTACTGTCAAACATCCCCATCATCCTCATCATCTCCATCAAGGCTCCCGCTAGAGGAAGGATCCACATTCCTGCTCGGGGAAGGATCCCCGCTCACGAAGGCGGTCCCACTCATGGAACCCACCTCAGTAGTGGAACCAGGAAACATGGTAGCAAGTTGTGACATACCTTGATTCTAAGAAAGGAACTCAATCGTTAGCTGGAACTTTTCATCTTGCTTTCGGTCGCCTCTTGTTGGGCAGTAAGATCTTCTTGATACTTCTTCACAACCTCATTCATCTCACGCTGAGAGTAGAATGGAGTGCCTTCGTCTTGCGATTTGAACACAGTCGAGGTCCCGACCCCAACAACCTTTCTACCAATACCCGACAGATGTCCTCACTGCTTTCCCCCAAGGACCTACGCCAAAATCTCTCGCTCAGTCATGGTCCCAAGTGCCTGCAATCTAAGCATATCCTCCTGTGTAGTTTGCAAAAAACAAGAAAATTAATCTATGAGTTGAGATACATTATGTTTCATTTAAGTGTGTATGTTTGGAAAATAATTATACTTACATATAGTTCTTTGGATCCATCTTCCATCCAAACGCCCTTTTTCGTGTGTAGATCATAATAACTCTGAATCAGGCTTGGATATTGCTCATTATTGTTCTTAAACTCTATATAGATAAAAATATAAAATAAAACAAGTTAATAACGACTGATCGAACACCATATGTATATAAAAGGAACTATATATATAATATATAATTAGAAAGTCTTACATATTTATGTCTACTCCGAGCCAAAGAACGTGATCCCTGCAAGCTCACTATCTTGTTAACCATCTTGTTGCGGGAATTAACCTCCGCCATGTGGGCCCTCTTCGGGTCAATCCAGAAATCAACCAACTTGTTCCAGTTGTCATGCGTCACGTTTTCAGGACGCTCCCTTCTGATCTGATCAGCAGCTGCAAGCCCACCCTTGTTGGTCCACATCACATCTTTGTACTTGTTTTTGTTACCCGAGTACCATTTGGAGAAATAATCCTTGATGCTTCTTTTGATATCCTCTTCCCGTAGCCCAGCAAGGTGGCGGTCGATCTTGAAATGATGTTACAAAAAAAATATAATTCAAAAACATATAGAAAATTAAATTGATAAACACATTTGAATATGAACACATTAACTATTAATAAACACAATAATAAAAAAGATAAAAAAACAAAAAACTAACCCACAGCTTAGGGTAAAAAGCGCCTATCAGCAGCGCCTATGTGTCTCTCCACGATTGGATAATTGTAAGGAAAGCCCTACCAACTCAACCTACATAATTTCCAGGTTCAATCTCTTGTGGACCATAATTCTCCATGGCTTTCTTCAACTAATAGTTGCTCGTGCCTCCACGTTTGACACGTTTGGTAGTGTTTCCTACAAATTTAAGTCACGATGGAGGGGTAAAATAAAACTTATAAAATTATAATGATCAAATTTAAGTTCTTTTATTATCCAGAAATACTTACGCTGGCAACTGCTGCCGAGCATCCGGGGGATTGGGCTGGATCAGCACCTCCATCACCGTCGTGTCCTCTAGCTATCAATGTCATCTATAAAAGTACAACAACAACAAAGAATTTTGCAAACAAATTAATATAAGCATACACACATTTAAATAATAAATATAAGCAATTAAACACTCGATAACAATTTCATTCAAATAAGTGTCGTTTTATGATGCGTGTTTGTTTTAAATATTTATTTACCAAGTTTTAAATTTATAAAACTCGTTTCACCTTACAAACTCACTAACGGGCAGAGAACCCGATCGTGAGTAGTGTAGTTATGGTAAATCCGAGGTCGTTTCAAGAGCTAAAGGACGGAAGTAAATCTGAGTTTAAAGTGGTTGTCACGTTTAAAAGATGTTTGAATAATTAAATTGTAAGAGAATAGATGAGAAGAATGAAGCTGGTTTTATCAATCAAAGGAAATGGTATAGTGGAAGTCTACTAAGAAGATGAACCCATTTAACTTAATTAAATATCTTAGGTTTGATTATCTTGATCTCAAGTGCAATGTCTAATTCTTGTTTTATTAGTGGTTTCTAAAGTCGATAGACTTGAATGGGTATATTTAGTCTATCCTATACCCCTTGTGATTCTGAATCGATCCAAATCGTATAGGAGGTAGGTTATCCAGGTTGCAGTGATTAATCTCAACTATTCCCAAAACTGATTTAATAACCTATACAGATTATTAACCCCATCTGAACGAGTTCATGTGCTTTTTAAGTATATTGAGTGATAAGTGCGGAGACCGGTCAGTTCTTACACTAGGGATGGAGTCATATATCCTTCCTAGTATCTGATAGATCCGATATTGACATGATAATCTAATAATGGGGCAAGCAAGGTCCAAAACACCCGTACTATTAAAACCCAGGGTTACACGATAGTCAAGGAATATCTAACGAAACAATAGTCAAACAAAGAGATTAAAAATAATTAACCAAGGAATAATTGATAATATTAAAAGACAAGAGCAAAATTAAACATAATAAATATCAAACATCAACAAATTAAGCCGAGACCAAATAAATTATTAAAAATAATTAATTGAAATCAAACTGTAATTATTGAGAAATCATGCTGAAATAATGCTCTCGGTCTTTTAGTTGGATCCCGTGGCGAACCCCGAAAGGGTTCGCCCTATACCCGAACCAAGCAGGCAGGCTACCTGCTTATTCGTTTTCCTTTTTTCTTTGCGTTCGTCGAGAGAAAGAAAAGGACAGATTGACGGAATAAATAATCTATACCATGCGATTAGTATATATACTAATTTAGAACTTTGGAATTTTGGCAAGAATAGTCCCTCATCGTAGTTGCTATATTAAATTCAATCCTCCAAACTTTAAAGCTTTTGTGCAACTTCAACCCCTGGATGAGTCATACTTTACGGTGTAATTGATTTGGTTACGGCGTAACCTCACCGACTTGGTTACGCCGTAAACTTTCTGACGTTACACCATAAACATCTGACGCGGCTTTCCTTTTTAAGAGATAATCTTGGTTACGACGTAATTAATAATCACGTTGCGCCGTAACGCTTAGTCAGCAACAATATAATTTTCATAATAAATGATAAAGCATCGTCAGCATCAAATCTTCGTATTTAATTAAGTGATTCGGCGTAACATCTTTCATGCTTCCTCATCTTCGTAATAAGTGGTCAATTACGGCGTAACTCTTGTTGTCGTTACGCCGTAACTTCTTCGTCAGCATAATTTCACATGTAATAACCGGTTACGGCGTAATCATGTTATCAATTACGCCGTAACTCATGAATAATGCGGATTTTGATATAAAAAGTTGTTTTTCCACATCTTTTTCGTTCCATTGCCAAAATTACCTAAAATACATAATATAAACGAATTAAGTATCAAAATGACATAAAGCAGTGCAATAAACGTGAGAATTTGATATAAAAAGTATTAAGTATTTGATGTTATCAAATGTCTCCCCCACTTGACTTCTACTTGCCCTCAAGTAGAACCTTTAATAATTCTCAAAAACATATCTCTCTAGTTATCCAGAAGATATGAATTTAAAAATTACCTATGATAGAAAATTCCAAACCGAGCACCTTATGAAAGGACAAATGAATCACACTCATACTCTCACTAATCTATGTGTTTCATTTTTGGTGATCACTCAACTGCTCAGTTATGGCGAGTATTCTATCATAAGCTTGGCCAGGATACTAAGCTTCACCACTAGAGTCTAGATGCAACTGTTTAAAAAGACAAATGGGTTGACACAACACAAAGGCTTACGGGGTGAATCATCCTCTAAATGCAATCTTTACCAAAAGCGTTATACCAACAAGGGCGGCAAAACCACATATACACATTCGTAACGACGGATGAGACATGTATGATTGCTCACTCCCTCATTCGAGCAAAACCAGCAGTTAGGATAGAGAATGATATAGGGTAGGATAAAGACATGGGATGCACATTTAATTGTTGTTAAATTAAAACACAAAACAAATAGTTTCCTAAGTCTACAATCTCTCCGTCACTGGTTGCATTCAAATCCTATAAGGTAAAAAGTCAAGGGGTCTTCATAATATACGAGTTAATGCATATGAAATATAGTGAAATGCCTCATAATCTCCATAACTTAGGCAAGAAAGACGCATTAAATCGGCCTTCATCATCAATGAACAAAAATTCTGTGCTAAAATTTTTTGAAAATTTGGACCAAATTAGCACATAATCTCACCAAATACCTCATTTCTATCTCCCTTGCCCCTAGTTGAGTTGTACAATGCCCACATTGTACAAATAGACTTATAATAGAAAGGAGAGATATAAATGTACAGGTTTATATGAACTACCCGTTAATAAAGACGGAATCAACGCCAACTGGACAAGGTGGAACTACTACCACAATACGACATATCAGCTAATAAACACTTGCTTGGATTCTTTTTTTTTTGATGCAAGACAATGATACAATAAATCACAATACAGACACATATATACATGAGCGTTACCCTACTCGAGATCAACTGTTTTCAAAACCCGTCTTTTCTTCAAATACTCTCTATCCTAACCCGCAACTTCCACCAGTGAAACCCAAAATTAATCAGCAACTCCCCGATCATGGACTAAGAAACTACAGGGTAGGCTAAGGTAATAGGTGTAACGAAATAACATATATTGGGTTACAAAATGAAAGGAAAGGCTCAACAAGTTGTACTAGGGATATCTTGCACTAAAGATGAGTGCAACAAGGGGTTTTAACAGGGGGTTTGACTAATCAGTGTGAAAAGTCACAAACATAACATGGATGGGCTATTTGGGGTTAATCCTAAAATTTCCTTTTATCATAGCTACACCGATTACACTAGGTGCAATGTTCATTATTTTGGTCTCGAAAAGATATACCAGGCCAAGTTCTAAAGTCTACTACAGCCACCAGCACACCCATTTGTATTGGATTTATGTATAAGGGGAAAACGAAAAGGCTTATCCTCATACATAGGAATTATAAGGTAGGTGTGCTCAGTAAAGTCTTAAATAGTTAAGTAATGAAAAACATGTCAAAATTTTAGTAATGAAACATTTTTCAAAATAAACTAGAAAAATTAAGGCAAGTATAATCAAATGGGTGTTTATTTCTATTCCCTTTCCCCCACTTGAGTCAAACATAACCATATAAAATTTAAATAAAAAGGGTTAGAAATGGAACGAATTACTCCCCTGGATTTGCTCGGTGATATGAACAGAGAGCATGCTCTAAGCCATGCTCCAATTATGCTTCCTCGAATAATATCCAAAATCACAGGCAACTTTACCAACCACCTGTATAGCATCCAACTAGTCCGGTTTGTGATGCTTCCTCGCAGCTTGTTTAGTATCCAAGCACCACCACATGTGCACAACCTATATGGCTGCAAGAAAGACTAATACCAAAAGCAAAAAATCCGGATAAAAGCATAATAGCATGAAATGTATAGGATAATGATACAAGAAATACAATCCTAACTCACTTTCGTAGGAACCACGGTTGCATTTAGCGTATGCAACAAGCCTTTTAAATCACTTGGTGGCCCAAGTGGACGAGTGAAGTCCCGTAAGGGTTTCCAGAGAACATACCCACAAAGTTCGTTTACCAATATACACGATTTTGTAAAATTTCAAATAATTTAATGGTTTGCAGGAAGGGATTACGGCGTAACCATGTACTGGGTTAAGCCGTAATTATGTGGATGACATTTTGAAATTTTTTAATTAAGTTCAATTACGGCGTAATCATGGAAAAGATTACGCCGTAATCCAAATGATTACGACGTAACTGTGTTGGTTACGTCGTAATTGTTACAAGTTGTGTGGCGGCATGGGCAAGCCTCATGCCTTTGCGAGCCATGGCGAGTCATGGCGTTTTTAAGGCGTGACTTAAGGCGGCACAAAATATGAAAATATTTATTAATTTATATATTTATATATTTATATCATATTACAAATATATTGAGTTTACAAAAAGTGTCATACATAAGGAATAAAGTCAAGAAACTAGCAATCTTTTTCATTTCTATATAAAAATACGATTTTTATCGAAATTGAATTCAAAAAAGCCTTCACGCATCACGTTTTATCGCGTCTTATCACGTTTTTTCACTCCTCATCTCACGTTAAGCCTTAAGCCCAAGCCTTGGTCTATTGCGTGGCATGGAGGTCACGCCTCGCGTCTTTGCGAGGCATTTGCGAGGCCATTGCGCTCCTTTTAGAACCATGATGGTGGGACACATGAGTGCATTTGGACTTGTTCCATCATCCATGATATATTTTACCTAAAAAAATATGTGATATATTTAGTTTTGATAATATTAAATAAATTTAAATTGAATGGTAAAAAAGTAGTAAACAAATTATATCCATTAAAATAACATTAGTTGACTAGTTCTGTATAAAACCATTCCAATGTATTTCAGTAGTTTTCTATTGTGTTTTACTTTTATTTGCTAAAAAGGTAAAGTTACAAAATGTTTAATTTTATCTATGATTCAAAAGATTACTTTTGTTTCAATATGTACTATGTCTAATTTACCTGGATTTGATATCTGAACCCGCAAAAATGAAACTAGTTTACCTTAATCAGCAAAGCACTAAAATTTAAAACTATTTGCGAAGCGAAGCAAGCCGAAATTATGCCACATACGGTACAAAATCCTGGATCTGCCACTGGCTGCAACAGTAGCAACATTACCACATAATTACGAGTCGAGGTGACCTCGAATTTTGTCTCCTCGCTGTCATAACCTTGCAAAACCAAGTAAGGAACATACAAACCAACTAATATGCAAAAATTGAAATCACGTAAAACATTATTACAAGGATAAGCATGGGGTGCCTCCCACGAATCGCTTGTTTTTGTTTGAGTCTCTAGATTGACTCTACCCTTATTTACCAGGTAATCGGGTGTTTATCCCCTCACTTGGGATCAAGTGTGGGTGGAAGTAGCAATAGACACCCTTAGGGTGTAAGTGTGTTATAGGATAGGGAAATGATGAATAGAATGCATACCTTCCAGGAGATATAATGTCCCTATCTACCTTACATGGTTTAGATGTTTTAAATACTCCATATAAAGGACTCATTAGTTGAGTATGAATGAAAGGTTTATTATTCATGATAACTGAATGCACTTGTATTTCTGTAAAATTTGACTGAGGTTCCTTAGCGAGAAGTCTTTCAAGCTCTTCTAAATCCTTAGTAGGATTAAAATCAGCCTCATTGTCAACTATGGTTACATTCAAGATCTCGTCTCCGAATTCTTCCAAAAGTTCGTCCAAAATTAATTTAGTAGCCGGTGCTACATAATCAGCATTCGGTGGTGTGGTGTGAATGAGTTCTGGGATCAAAGGTTGTACAATTTCGTCTATTTCATTAGGGACGTTAAAAAATTTCCTAATCCGTTCTACGTCCTCGGTCATAATATCCCACATATAAAAAATATCCCAATTATCACCATCTTCCTCCTGATCCTCCTCCGAGTCAACATCTGGTTTACAAATACTATCCTGATCTATATCTTTCCCTACTCGCTTCATGTTTTCGGCTCCCGTTCTAAATAAGTCATCCAAGATTTTATCAAAGTTGGAATCCTTCTTACTAGTGTTAAGTGTGTGTGGTGGTTGAGCAAAAAATTAGGGTGTGAAACCATAGGAGTGATTACTGAGTGGATTCATTCCTAGGCCTTGTTTAGCAACGTATAAATTATATTCTGCTATAGTCATATTTTCAATGTCTACATCATCGCTCTCATAGTAGATACAAAATAATTCTTAAGATAGGGTTGAACGGGTAGGAAACAAGGGTGTGGAGGAGTTAAGTTATGAGAGTACTGATTACCCTTATTCCGGTAAAAAGAGTCAACATTCGCCTCTTTATAATTTTTGGACTTCTTCTGGATCGAACATCGTCCCATAATCTCCTTTCTTTCACAGCTTCACACTCAAGGTACTCGCTTATCGTCATGTTCTCAATGCCAGGCTCCAGTTCCATGTTTCTTGAAAATCAAACAAGAGATAATAGTAGATTGTGCTATTACATCAATTGTAGGGGCGTGTTAGCCCTAATATAAAGCAAAGGGCTTTTTAGCTGGATCCAGAATGAATAGGAGATATATCAGTACGCCATCCACGTGGAAACAAATACTGAAATAAAATATATACAAAACTCAAATTTAAAACCTAATTAGCTCCCCAGCAACGGCGCCAAAAACTTGATGCGTGTTTTCTTTTAAATATTTATTTATCAAGTTTTAAATTTATAAATCTCGTTTCACCTTACAAACGCACTAACGGGAAAAGAACCTGATTGTGAGTAGTGTAGTTATGGTAAATCTGAGGTCATCCCAAGAGCTAAAGGGCGGAAGTAAATCTGATTTTAAAGTGGTTGTCACGTTTAAAAGATAAATTGTAAGAGAACAGATGAGAAGAATGAAACTGGTTTTATCAATTAAAGGAAATGGTATAAAGGAAGGCTACTAAGAAGATGAACCCATTTAACATAATTAAATATCCTAGGTTTAATTATCTTGATCTCAAGTGCAATATCTAATTCTTGTTTTATTAGTGGTTTCTAAAGTCGATAGACTTGAATGGGTATATTTAGTCTATCCTATACTCCCTGCGATTCCAAATCAGTCCAAATCGTATAGGAGGTAGGTTATCCAGGTTGTAGTGATTAATCACAACTATTCCCAAAACTGATCTAATAACCTACACAGATTATTAACCCCCTTCTGAAAGAGTTCTTGTGCTTTTTAAGTATATTGAGTGATAAGTGCGGAGATCGGTTAGTTCCTACACTAGGGATGGAGTCATCGATCCTTCCTAGTACCCGATGGATCCCATATTAACATGATAATCTAATAATGGAGCAAGCAAGGTCCAAACCACCCGTACTACCAAAACACAAGGTTACACGATAGTCAAGGTAACGAAACAATAGTCAAACAAAGAGATCAAAAACAATTAACCAAGGAATATTTGATAAAATTAAATGACTAGAGCAAAATTAAACATAATAAATATCAAGCATCAACAAATTAAGCCGAGACCAAATAAATTATTAAAAATAATTAATTGAAATCAAACTATAATTGTTGAGGAATCATGTACAAATTATGTTGAAATAATGCTCATGATCTTCTAGTTGGATCCCCCTATACCCGAACCAAGCAGGTAGGCTACCTGCTTATTCTTTTTCCCTTTTTCTTTGCGTTTGCCGAAAGAAAGAAAAGAACAAATTGATGGAATAAATAATCTATACCATGCGATTAGTATATATACTAATTTAGAACTTCGGAACTTTGGCAAGAATAGTCCCTCGTCGTAGTTGCTATATTAAATTCAATCCTCCAAACTTTAAAGCTTTTGTGCAACTTCAGGATGAGTCATACTTTACGGCGTAATTGATTTGGTTACGGCGTAACCTCACCGACTTGGTTACGCCGTAAACTTTCTGACGTTACGCCGTAAACTTATGACGAGGCTTTCCTTTTTTAAGAGATAATCTTGGTTACAGAGTAATTAATAATCACGTTGCGCCGTAACCCTTAGTCAGCAATAATATAATTTCCATAATAAATGATAAAGTCTCGTCAGCATCGAATCTTCGTATTTAATTAAGTGATTACGGCGTAACTCTAGCAGATGTTATGCCGTAACATCTTTCATGCTTCCTCATCTTCATAATAAGTGGTCAATTACGGCGTAACTCTTGTTGTCGTTACGCCGTAACTTCTTCGTCAGCATAATTTCACATGTAATAACCGGTTACGGCGTAATCATGTTATCAATTACGTCGTAACTCATGAATAATGCGGATTTTGATATAAAAAGTCGTTTTTCCGCATCTTTTCCGTTCCATTGCCAAAATTACCTAAAATACAGAATATAAACGAATTAAGTATCAAAATGACATAAAGCAGTGCAATAAACGTGGGAATTTAATATGAAAAACTATTAAATATTTGATGTTATCATTTTACAAATTGAAATTTAATATCGATCATCCTCATCACTAGAATAAACATAAATAGTGTCAACTTCATCATCAACATCATCTTTGGCGCGAACTTCATCATCAAAATCTGCTAAATCATAAGGAACGTCGTCTTCTTCATCAATGAAATAATCGTCATCGTCGACAAGAATAACTGGTGGTGGTAGTGCCTCGACTTTCGTTGATTGGCCAGCTATATTCAAGTTCGCATAATTCAAATCATTCAAATTAGCAAACAGTGTGAGATCAGATGAGCTATCGTCTTCTATTACGACTTCATCCTGACCCCATTGATGATTCACATCTTGGACGACCTTCCAAAGATTGGCTCTTTGTTTGGCCGGGTCTTCAAGATAGAATACCAGTTTTGCTTGAGTGGTGAGAATGTATGGTTGATCTTTATACGAAGTAGTAGATGTCATGATTTGTGTTATGTTGTTCCTAGTGACAAAATGTTTGACGCGCCGTTCTTCGTTCCTAGTATCAAACCGTTTAACTCGAAACAACACAACCTTGAAGGGAGTATACACAAACTTCATAATTTCTTCGACTTTGACATAATAAATTTCTTTGTTTTCACCAGGTGTTGAAATTCCGCTGTTGACCGAGATCAGAGTCGATGATGGTCCACAATCCAAAGCGAATAACTCGGCAGTACCGCTCGGGTCTTTCTCTATGTAAAGTTTACGGATCTATGAAAAAGATAAGAATATATAGAGATGAGTAACAGTCGTTATTTTTACATGACAATGCATATAATAAGTTTACATTCGACTCAAACCTGCGAGGAAATTCTTCTTTCATGACACTGTAAGGAAATTTACTGGAAATGTTCATGATATTAGAAAATTTTGTCGAAAAGATAAGTTACGAAAAAACAAATTGAAACGGAAAACGCGTACCTTTTGAACGCGTCCATGTAAGTGTCGATTTCAGTTGTGTAGTACATACTAGACTACTTTGTTCATTATCGCTACATCACACCGAATGAATGACTCTTTACCAATCTTTTTGCATAGTGATCAGAAGACTTGGAATTAATTTGTTGGGCGAGGAACGTCATCATTTTGGTCAGGACGATTGAATCTCGTCTCAATACCCCGAAAATAATGAGAACAAAAAGTTATTGCTTCGTCCGTAATATAACCCTCCGCTATTGAACCTTCCGGCTTAGCTTTATTTCTAACATAATTTTTGAGCTTCTTCATGTACCTTTCAAATGGATACATCCAGCGTAATGGAATAGGCCCGCATTGAATAGCCTCTTTGGGTAAATGCATTACCATGTGAATCAGAATGTCAAAAAAACAAGAGGATATCTTTGCTTAAGAGTGCACAAAATATTGATCATCTAGTCTGCAGCTTTCTCCATGTCATCCTCCATTAAAGTTCGAGCGTAAATTTGCTTAAAGAATAAACAAAGCTCTATTATTGAAGGTGGAGCCGAACCCATCGGGTAGTCTAACTCCTTTAATGAATTGACAAAACCTCTTTATCTGATCAGGTGTGAGGGAGTACTTGGGTTGAGGCTTCAAGCACTTCATGTTTCCTTTTTTTGACAAGCCACAACTCTTGTCGAATTCTTATAGATTCTAAGTCTTGTCTTACCTTACTGGTGTCTTTAGACATGTCATTCATTAACAAAGTACCCAATAAACTCTCCAACACATTTTTTTCGATATGTATGACATCTAAATTGTGTTTCAGTGTAAGAGAAGACCAATATTCAAGCTCGTAGAAAATAGATCGTTTACTCCAATTCAATTCAACTATAGGAATAAGTTTTATCTTCACACCCTAATAACTTCGATGTTTTCCCGGCGTATGTGTGGGCAATCTATCAAGTTGAGTCAAGATATCATCATTGGTAATTTTTCTAGGAGGATCTCTACCTTCGATTTCACCATCGACATGTTGAAGTATCAATATGGTGATAGCAGATCTGTGGAGAAGAGTAAATAATTGGAGTGGTGTGTTTTTTTACTAAGTGTGGAGATACAGAAAATATGAGATCTTCTTTTTACTTTTTTAAATTGGGGAGGACATGTTGGGGGGATATGTCCTCCGCAAGGACACAAGTTTTGTCTTTTAGTTCTTTTGGCGGGGTAATGACATTTTTTAGGGGGAGTATAAAAACACATTCGAGAGGACTTGTCCTCTCCTCTTGTCCTCTCTGATGTGTTTTCATAAAAAAATTGTTAAAATGTTATTAGATTAAAATTTTATGTGCATATATATATATATATATATATATATATATATATATATATATATATATATATATATATATATATATATACACACACACACACACACACACACACACACACACACACACACACACACACACACATAGGGATGAGTTCTAGAAAAACCATATTTTGCTCGGAAAACCTAGAAAACCAAACAATTCCGACTAAAAAACTAAACTAAGCCCTCTAATTTTCGAGAAGAGTATACCGCACAGTTAGGGCACGATTAGTATATTTTAGGCATTGTTTTGAGTTTTTTTAGGAGTTTTCCACCCGAGATTAGGTTTTCTCAGATCCATTTCCTATATATATAATATATATATAATATATATATAGATATATATTTATATATATATATATATATATATATATATATATACTAATAAAACTGGCTCGGGTCACGGGATAAACAAGCTTAGGCCACATGTTAAACACGCTCAGGCCAAAACATGCACGGGCTAAACGGACTCGGGCCAGAACAAAAACCGGCTCGGGCCCTTCATAACGTGCATGTTTATCAAACAAATGTTAATATTTTAGCAAACGAGCTTACACATATGCAAATACATACCTATTCAAACGTAACGTATTGCAGTTGATATCATTCTTGACACGAATTGGAATATTTTAAAACGTCTACTTTTTTTCTTCTTTTATTAGATTGAAACGGGTTAAACGGGCTCGGGTCACAAGCTAAATGAGCTCACGTCATCTGCTAAACAGATGAGTCGAGGTGATATCGGTATACAAGTTATGTTAACGGATGAGTCGATGTGATATTGGTATACACGTTATGTTAAACGGATGAGTCGATGTAATATTGGTACACATGAGATGTTAAACGGATGAGTCTAGATGATATTGGTATACAAGTTATGTTAAACGGATGAGTAGAGATGATATTGTTATACATGAGATGTTAAACGGATAAGTCCATATGATATTGGTATACAAGTTATGTTAAACGGATTAGACGAGGTGATATTGTTATACATTAGATGTTGAAATGATGAGTCGATGTGATATTCGTATACAAGTTATGTTAAACGGATAAGACAAGGTGTTATTGTTATACATGAGATATCAAACTGATGAGTCGATGTGATATTGGTATACAAGTTATGTTAAACGGATAAGTTGAGGTGATATTGTTATACATGAGATGTTAAGCGGATAAGTTGATGTGATATTGATATATAAGTTATGTTAAACAAATGACTCGAGATGATATTGTTATACATGATATGTTAAAAGGATAAGTCAAGGTGATATTAGTATACTAGTTATGTTAAACGGATGACTCGAGATGATATTGTTATACATGAGATGTTAAACGGACAAGTCTATGTGATATTGGTTTACAAGTTATGTTAAACGGAAGAAACGAGGTAATATTGTTATACATGAGATGTTAAACTGATGAGTCGATGTGATATTGGTATACAAGTTATGTTAAACGGATGAGTCGAGATGATATTGTTATACATGAGATGTTATATGGACGAGTTGATGTAATATTGTTAAACATGAGATGTTAAACGAATAAGTCGATGTAATATTGGTATACAAGTTATGTTAAACAGATGAGTGGAGATTGTATTGATATATTAGTTATGTTAAACGGATGAGTCGAGACGATATTGGTATACATGATTTGAAATTATAGGGGATTCAATGACAAAAGATAGCATATGACAAAAACTGAATTGATGACTTTGACCAAAACTTTATTGACTTTGACCAAAACCTATAGCGACGACATGTAGTCGCTACATGTCGTCACTAAAAGCTTTTGTTTTTTTACCATAAAAGCAGATCTTATCCTCACAATCACATACACATTCTAATCCTCACAACCACCCACTAACACATTACCCTCTCTTATCCTCACAACCACCACCACCTCCATCACGTGTCACTAGATGGAGTGATATAATTATTATTTTAAGTGTCATTGTAAAAAAAGAGATGTAGTGTTGTGAACATCATGTAAACCTTACAGTTATGGTAGACAATACTATGCATGTTCTTATTCAAAGGTAAATTTTACAAAAAATAATTTCTGTAATATATAAATAATTTGCTTGTCAAAAAGACATTTTTTATGATTTTCTTACTGTGTAACAACATGAACTCAAGATAGAGGATGTGGATATCTCACGTGGAAGGATGACCTCAGGTTGCGTCTAAGTTCTTCTCCTGCACCTTCAACACCTCCAAGTTCTTCTCCGAGACCTTTAACACGTCCAAGTTATTATCCGGAACCTTTTGGATCTACACTGAGTCATGGAAAAGCATAGTGCTTAAAATGTAAGTTCTTGGCTAAAAGAATAAAGACACTAGAGGCAAAAACAAAGATACTAGAGGGGACACTAGAGATGGAAAAGCATCCCGAGAATCACACATTTGACTCAACTGCAATACTTCACGAGATTTATAATGACATGAGAAGACTTGGGTTGGAGTAGTTTTTCATTTAGCATTTGGAATGTAATTCGTATGCTTTATTGTTTTAAGTGTTTATCGATTTCGATTGTAATCCATATGCTTTGTTGTTGTTTATCGATTAGAAATGTAATTCACATGTTTTACTTATTTGTTGTTGTTTAACTCATATGTTTATTTACGTTTCATTAATCATCAAACCGTACTACTCGATTTGGAAAAACATAAAAAGTCAAACTTTGACTTTAGTTTTGGGGAGGACATGTCCTCTCTAAACAAAACACGACCAAACCAACATATTAATCATTTTACTAAGCACATTCCTAATCCCGGTCAACTATTTGGGGAGGACATGTCCTCCCCAATGGTTTGAGCGAGAAAATTACGAGCCAAAAAATATTAATGAAAAAATAAAATATGAAAATAGTCATTGGGGAGGACATATGGTGGAGACATGTCCTCCCCAATGTTCTGAGCGGGAAAATTACGAACCAAAAATATTAACGAAAAAAAGTGAAATATAAAAATAGTCATTGGGGAGAATATATGGTGGAGACATGTCCTCCCTAATGTCTGTAGCCAAATTTTTTCATATTTCAAGCATGGTCAAAGTTTGAAAAGGTGTTGTTTTGTCTTTTAGTGGGTGTTTGGGGAGGACATTTGTCTTCTCTTTAAAAATGCGTACTAGTTCTTTTTTTTCTTGTAGTGTTTAGAGAATGGTTAGTCGATTATCCTGCTATGTGAATGAACATATGATAGATATCTTTTTTCTAAAAGCAATCTAGTTATGTTTTCATTTTCGTTTTCAATTTCAATTTCACATTTCTCTCTTATTTATAAGATATCTTCAAGGGAAAATTCTCAAAATGCCCCAAGAAGTATGTGACTTTGCCTAAATGCCTCATGTGACTTGAATTTTTCTTAAATGTTCCATGCGACTTAACCGACCTATGCGACTTATGCAACCCCTGACAAATTTACCAAAATACCCCGATTTTTCAATGATTGGAAGTACTTTTTTTTAGAATAGGGGTATTTTTGTAAATTTGTCAGAGGTTGCATAAGTCGCATTATTCGTTTAAGTTGCATAGGGCATTTAGGAAAATCCAAGTCTCATGGGGCATTTAGGCAAAGTCACATACTTCTTGGGGCAATTAGGGAATTTTCCCTATCTTCAATAGTGTAAGATGAGTTAAACTGAAAAAGATGGAATCCTGTTTACTCACTTTCCAATTTGTTGAAATTGTTTTATGTAAGTGGGGTTAAAAATTTATATTGGGGCTTAAGCTCTTTAGTATAGTTAAGATTTACACCTTTCTTTAATTTCCTAGATGGTATATATATACATTTGAAGACATGAGTTTCACTGTTGAGTGTATCGAATTGTGTAGTAGCCACGCACAAGAAATTAATATTACTTATATTAGACACTGTGGATTTCTCTTTTAAGACTAATAATCTTTGGTTGGTTGGACGGTGGATTAGATTATAACCTAATACGAGTTATAACACACCTCATTCATATTTTGACAAGTTTTAAACACTCATCTTCTCTCCTCATATTAATTTATCAAAATTTGAATTCCACCAATCATAATTGTAGGTCTATTTTTAGGCGCAACACTTAAGCTTACAAATCATTTTTCATAACCTAATGTAGTATAATGATATGCAACCTGGTATATCATGAAATTTAAAGTTTGAAAAGCCAATCTTTAATAGCTCTTTAACTCATATTTATTATTCTAACTAGAACCCCTCGTATAAGTTTTGCCTTCATCTGCTTTTCAAATTTCATATGTTGAAGTAAAAGTCATGCTTTGAGGATGACAAGTGTAAGAATTTAACAGATTTTTTTTGGTAAGGGTAGTATTACCTCAAAATACGATTCAGTACAAAGGATGTGGATGAATCCTACACTTCAGCTCGTTATATAGGGACAAAACGAACATAACAAACACAACTACTCCAAAGGAGGATACTACTATAACTAGATTACAATTGACTCAACTATCAAAATAATCTATTTCTTCTTCGGACCATGGACCGTGATATCTAAATCATCACAAATACCCTGAAGGTGATCAGACATATCATGACTTTCATACAAATCGTCATCATATGGTTGTAGTCATCATCCCATTTTGTTTCCCTCCATTGTTCCAACATGCTATTAGTACCATAACCTCTATCACTTTCACCTTTAAAACTCGTTGAAGCCATTAAATTTGCGGTTTCATCAAACACCACTTCCACTTCACTTTCACTATCCACATTACCCGTAGGAACAAGCGGGTTCCCATCATCATCCACAAACATAAGTTTACCATTAAGAATTTGGCGTTCTAGTTTATCAATATTATCGATAATAGGAGTATTGCTAGAATTACCACGCGCCACATTTAAGGACCCCTTCCCAACCGACTTTAAAATCCCCCCATTTGTACCCAAGTCATCATCATTTTCAATCAAATTAAGCACGTCAAATGGGTTTGAATTTAACAGATTATTTGATTGATGATTGACAATGTTTTAGAAAATACACGCATTAGCCTTCTTTGAGAACTTAACTTGATTTTTTTTTGAAACAACTATATGTATTAAACATCAAAAAATGCTACTTTCTAACAAGGAGCTAGAAGTCAGCATATTACAAACAACCTAGTTCAAGTACTAGAAACATAACATGCGTCCATAGGATAAGAAAGTCATAAAGCACAATCAAGTGACCTTTTCTTAACTGGTTACGAAAAGGATAATAATTCTATTAATCATTTAGTCCTCCCATGGCAATCACTTGTTTTATCTTCGGTTACATGTCTATTCCGAATGAAAAGAGTTTCTTAAGTCATCTACAATGTAAATGTCGTTGGATGTATTGGCTTGCAGGTTCTTCCAAATAATCTGACAGTGAGATAATTTAGGACTGCATATCGCGCTCTCTCTATCTCTGCGTCAAGGCGCGCTGTTGTACGCGCCATAACTTTGGGGATCTTACGTCAGCTCATCTCAAAAGGTTTTCTGTGTGTTGAGAAAGTAATGAACATAAGAATGCTATCTAGTACTACTAAGGTTACTTTTTTGCTCCTTTAATAAACCATAAATACCTTAGACTTTCTTACGTATTATGTTCATCATGTATATTCTTCTATATTATGACTATCTATACCATGTGAACTGTTTAATGAAGTTGCACACCCTTAAAATTTTTACCCAATGGTAGTTGTTGATAACAGTGGCACCCGGAAAAGAAGGAACATATGTTCAATTTAAATTTGTTTCTTTACTCATTTTTTATGGGATATCGACACATGACTAAACCTTATCAGATGTGTTTTAGTAAACTACTGACACAAACACTCTTAGGAATATTAGTGTATATATTACTGATCAAATAGTTTTTCCAGAAATGCAAAAAGGTCCTTCTAAAGGACGTGTATATATACCTAAAATACAAACGCGTAATTTTAAAAACATACTAAATTTCACCTGATTAAAGTGAAACAAAGTTATAGGAACTTTAATAAAATTTACAGAATTTGAGGAAATTTGAAATCCGACATTAATAGATTAAAAACCTAATGGTGTATTGGTGTATTTTATACTTTCATAACAATTATATTAAACCATAACATCAAAGCATAGAATAGCGGAAGCAAATAAAGGATTAAATAACTTGTTTGAATAATTAACCGAATTAGGGTTACATACCTTTTGATTCTAGCCCGAACAAGAATCAAATTGCTTAGGGATTATCTCCAAGAACCCTAATTAGGGTTTATACGAAAACAATCCAAGAACAATCTAAAGGAAGATTGTATCACGATTTTGTACACACGCTATGTATCGAGTTAACCAATCACTAGCTTGATAACACGTAGCGTTTAGACGAACGATTCGATCCGATCAACCCAAGTTTTAGGTCGAATGTAGGACAAGGAGTGATGAGAAGTTTAAGGAATATTGTGTTATATTTTCACCGCTCCCATATGGGTGTTTATATGGCACCCTAACCCTAATACTTGGATGAACAAGTAACATCAATTCAGTAATTATGCAACATCAATTTGTAACATCAATGTCAGTAATTAATGTACATCAAATTGTGTAACATCAATTCATTATTATGTAACATTAATTATGTAACTTATGTAACATCATTATGTAATTATGTACTTGTCTTGTCCTTATGGTCGTTAGTCTTTTCCGTTAAATACTTAACGACCGTTAAACGTTTACGTGTAAAATTAACAAATATATTATTTATTAATTGTTAACTCGAAGTGAGTGCAATCCCGTGATCTTGAGTTCGATCCTAACACACATCTATTAATTTATCATCCATAAACTAACAGAGTTCACAGCTCGAATAACAGCAAGTTGATTTGCATGATGTTTATAACTACAATCTGGTTTATGCACAACTTAAACGATCTCAAGGCTACACGGCATGAATACGCAAAATCCATATGGCACAAACCAAAAAACATGTTTGCCTCCATTTGATAAAGAGATGGTAAATTATAGATTGGTACTTATTAGATCCCTATTAGGAACATCAAGGCTGATAGAAAAGATGATGGGCCAAGCAACTTGGTTTTATGAATGGAAAAAAGTGGATTTGTGAGCTCTGATATGTGAGTAATATTTTAATGTATATAACAGAACTTTCAGCAACCATCTAAATCTATATTAAAGAAACTTCTCCAACCAAAATGGCAGCATTAAAAGCTTCAAGAAAGGGCAAAGGATCCAAATAATTTATGCTGCATTTGAGAAAAAAAAGCTGGGTGATCACTTTCAAAAAATGGCCCGGATCGTATGTTGTAACATACTCTCTTGTTCAGTAGGTGATATACGAAGACCATCACGAAGTGCATTTGCATATCAGCTTATTAGTACAGAAAGAAATGTTCCATGCCCCCGTTAAGCTCATGAACGTCAACTAGGAGAATATATTTCTCAACTGATAAGTTACAGTCTATATCTACACTCTCACCATGTACAAATTATGTATGTGGATACACACAGATTTGAGATATCTTTAGCTTTTCTATACAAAATAAATGGATTAGGCGAAAAAGCCTCGACTGTATAGTTGTTAACAGTAAATATATAATTTACTCTGTCCTTTATTTCAGAATGAATAAAATTTCATATGTACTATCATACATCTCTTTAGTAATGAAAACATAAACAGAATTGTTTTCAAGGCACAATAATCAGGAAAACATAATTGACTTCTTCTACCCTTATTTTTGTTTTTCAATTCATCTTAGATGCTATTTATCAACATTGGGAACCAAATTGGGTAAAGTACGACGATAATAAGAAGGATAACAAGCATTAAGGCGATCATGGTGCATTTCCGCGAATTCTTTTGCAACTCTCGAGCTTCGACTAGTTGTTCAGTCCCACGATGCACAAAGGAACTAGCATGAGATACGTGGCTCTCAATATCATTCAATTGTTGGCCTTGGGCCTCAACTAGCGCGGCCATGTCCAAGAAAATCTGATGGAGTTCCATCAAGTTCTTTTCAATTTCCTTCACCGAATCATGCCTTTCTTGAATTTCAGAGATAGTGTCCATAATCTGACCACGACCTTGATCTTGGATAGCTTTTTGCATGAAATCTTCACCTTCTCCATTAGAGATCAAGTTTTCAATCAATTCATCATTTGCTTTCTCACCAGTAATGGTAAAGTATCTTCTCGCGACAGTTTCCTTGTACTCGTCATTCATGCGGGTTCTCAAGGACTGAAAGTTGTCCATCATGGATTTGAGTTTTTTCCCTAGACCACTAACAACGGATGTACGTGTTCTGTCAGCTGATGAGCCAGGCCCACAACCAGGAAGCTTGCGGTTAGCGATATTAGCCTTATCAAGCGCCTCAATCTTTCCTTTGATGACTCTCACACGCTTTAAAACTTGCTCGACGTCAGAGTCCATCTTGGATCGAAGTTTCTTTACAGCATTCGCATTATGGACCGTTTTGCTTTCCTCATTTGCCTCTTGCAACCTTTTGTATATTTTCTCTATCCCGGCCATGTCTTCCTTGACATTCTCAACATCTTGAAAGAATTTTTCAAGCTCGGGTGAGTCATTTCCCCCACCACCATTACCTGCCTCCAAGTCATTATCTTGATATTGCTTAAAAGATTGCGAAAACAAATCATTCATCTTGACGTTATATGATGCACTTTATTCTTAAAGACAGTCGGAATCCTAATAAAAATATGTGTAAATATGGACAGATCTTCCCTTCTTCTTCCTAATGGGGATATA
Source organism: Tanacetum coccineum (assembly GCA_026074375.1). NCBI lineage: Eukaryota > Viridiplantae > Streptophyta > Magnoliopsida > Asterales > Asteraceae > Tanacetum > Tanacetum coccineum. Next base: position 10,572 of record BQNB010000635.1, on the reverse strand, counting down.
TTTGAGGAAGAAGAAGGAGAAGAAAAGTTGAGCAAAGTGAATGTTTGTCAACAAATATATGCAATGGAGAATTGAAGTTATATTCAAGGGTCAACAAACCTTTGAAGGGTTATTCGATAACTTAGGACACATTTAATATCTCTACCTCTCCTTTATTTGTGGTTTTTGCACCATCAAAACTTCTTTTTTATATTTTTTTAACAATTTGTTGAATGTTTCCTTTTGTGCCTCATATTTGTAGACCTTTTAACCATATTTTGTTTAAGAGTAAAGTACATTTTTGGTCCTTATGGTTTGGTGCGTTTTTCACTTTTGGTCCAAAATTCAAAAATGTTTTGGGTTTAGTCCAAAAGTGATACTTTTGTTTCACTTTCAGTCCAAAAGCATGTTTTTTTTTGTCCTTGTGGTTTGGTGGGTATTTCACTTTTGGTCCAAAATTTCAACATGTTTGGACTGAAAGTGAAACAAAAGTATCACTTTTGGATTAAAACCAAAACATTTTTGAATTTTGGACCAAAAGTGAAAAACGCACCAAACCACAAGGACCAAAAATATACTTTACTCTTTGTTTAATAATCAAAATAATTTAGCTATTTAAAGGTAAACAAGATTTAAATGGAACACTCTGTAGAGGGTGCATATCTATCTGTTTAGTACCTGTTCTGTAAAAAAAATTCGTTAATAAGTATGCGCTTTCAAGATGGCCCGCCTTGACGACAAGCTGACAGTGACAAAAAGAAAATGATGGACTACTGCAGAAATGTAATCTAAAATAACTCCAACATCTGTTTCTAAGTATAGAATTTATACTCGTGCAATAAAAGTTATACATGGGATGGACTCATTTTATCTATAAGAAATGAATGCTGTATGCCCTCTAGTAGGGGTTATAAGACTGATTATTAACATATCTCAATGCCAATAAGAAACAGACATGACAGAATAATTAATGAATAAGAAAACTTACTTTGACTTTCTACAAACAAAGTCAATGAAAATTGCATTGCTCCAACATTGGATGACTATAATCAACATACTTCTCCCATAAAGGCTTGTATTTTTCCATTCCGATCTTCAGCCAAGGCTTTGAGTTGCCATTAAAATGCAAAACAGCTCCATTCTCTATCACCTCTGGGTCGACATTTGTGTAGCCCAAACCAAGCACATGCCATGTGGGATCTAGAGGCTCGGTTAGTCCATAGAACGTAAGGAGTCCAGGAGGCAATGTGCCCAATTTCCATAACGTCCTGTCAATGTTCTTTTCTTGCCAATAATGATAAATCCCAGTAACATTTCTTTTACGCCACTCAACCAAATCGAATACATTCATACCAAATGCCCATCCACAAGCATCAGGATCAAAATGTGATCTTATGAGCGGGTGAGAGTAGTTTAAGTACTTATGGTATCTATGAAACGTCTCCATACATGTTTCAACCGCACCATTCACATTCCCATTCAAATCTAATGTAAAAAGGCCCGAGAGATCTTTTTGAACTACAATATCATCATCAAGAAACACCACCTTCTTTAATTCGGGAAAAACTTCTGGGATGTAAAACCTTAAATGATTCAACATAGATAAATATTTCGGGTTTCTAAATTTGATTGGAGTTTTCCCCCCATCGTTGTTTCCTGAAAAGTAGTAGCTTTTTGTGTCAGAATCTTGAAGCTGTTTGAGAACAGGAACGTATGAAGCATTCAACCAAGTAAAATCCTCAAACTTCTGCACATCAACAGTCACCCCATGATACGTGTTCATGGTAAAAAATGCCTCAATCAGCAAAGTTTCACTTCATCGTTACTAATGAAAAGACTATCCCTATAGGGTTTTGTGAATTTCGAAACATCGAGTTTATCACAACTGAAGTTGCAAGAATGTTATCAGAAAAGACACAGAAATGATAGAGACTATTGTCTGTCAGCTTATTGTCTTTTTGGATCATATCGGGTGCCTTTTGATGTACCTTTGATTGATTAAACCATTCGGTAGTCAAACGAACTCCAAGACAAAAAAGGCTTTTTGGGACTTCTTCAGCTGCGATTTGGCTATACTTGCTGCTTTTTTCGGTTACAGAACCCATTTGTTCTTCAAGATCTTGGATTCTGGCTTTAAGTCTCATGATCATCGTTGCACTATCGTAGTGAAGCTGTTGGGCTTGAAAAAGCAAGAGTGCCATGTCTCTGACAGCAGTATTGGATTCTTTAAGTGTTAACGGTGATCGTGTTGATGCAGCGTTTGAAAGAAGGATCTGAGAGTTGCGAATTTGTGCACTTAATTCCCATGCAAATTGGTGGTGGTTGCTTTCTTTAGCAATTACAACGAATGCTTTTGCTAGTGATATTTGATCAGTGAGCTGGCGTGTGATTGAGTTAGGATTTAGCATTTCGTCTGTAACATTAAGGCTTTCAAAGTCTATAGCATCCCTGTAAGATCTCTGCAAAACACAATTTAAAAATGTAAAATTGTAAATGTGTTAACATTATGAGTAAACTGTGTAACGCCTAATTAAACATTAGCTAACTGACGATATCACATACATCTGGTAAAACGGACAGGTTTGATAAAAATCAAAATGGGTAAAATTTTAGTATGGGTCAAACTGGTTCAAGTCACAGAGCAGCAACCAGTTTGTTTCTTCTTTGTCGTGAGTTTGTACATAATAATTGTTAAACTATAATAAAAGTATCAGAATGATACCCTGAATCTTAAAATAAAATGATACACGAGGTTCTTATCAAAATTTAATACACCTTGGGTGGCTCTCCACTTATTTGACTTAATCAACCTGTTTAACGTTTAGCCTTCTTAGACAAATTGGGTCCAATTGACGTGTTAAAGAGAGAACAGCACAAAACGACCCGTTCAGCCATAAACGGGACAAAACTTCAAGCTCTAATTATGTAATCCACACAGGCAGAAAAGACTAGTATAACAACAAGCCTTGTGTTAAGATTGACATTTGTGAGTATCAAAAAGTGCTCATGTTTTCAAGTTATCTTGGAGTATTTGAACAAAAGAAATTACTCTTATATGCTGTCAACATATTTACATCATGAACAAGAATTCTCGTAGGCCTATTGCATTTTTATTTATTCTTAGGAATATGTTTTAAACATACCAAAAGGCAATAACTACTCGTTTAATTGTTTTGTCACCTGTTTTGTCGTTATTGCGTAGTTACTTATTACTATAAATTGTACCATTATAGAACATCAATGGCATATGACTAACATAATGTAATAACAAACCGTTGTTTGAGTGCTTATTCATAGCGCTACTTGCTTTTTTGATGCAGATTGGAATCTATAATAAAATACATAGTTGGGATAAGCAATCCTAAACACACACGAAACGCTTTCTTCATTCTATCAAAATGCGATAGGCAGATAGGCAGCACTAAAGGGTGTTTGGGATTACTTATTTCAAACTAATTTTGTTTTTTGAAAAAAGGCACCTTCTTGCTTATATTATAGTGCTTGTTGAATATAAAAAGAGCAGATAATCAGTTTCATATAAATAAATCAAAACTACTTGTCTATATTAAAAATACGCAAATGAACACTAAGAGGGTGTTTGGATTGCTTATTTCTTCTGCATATGCTTCTGAATATTGACAGAAGCAAATGCACAGACGTTCTTCAAATAAGCAGTTTAGGAAATAGTGTATGCACGAAAAAAACGCAATAAGACCTGAAAAAAGTATTCCAAAAGTGTTATCGTATTGAAATCAAGGAATTTTGCTTTTATTTGAGGTTAAAAGGGTAAATTTAGTTCCATCTCGCATAAGCATTTAAAAGAACGAGGTCTTATTACTAACAACTTATCATAACAAAAAAAAAGCAAATAAGAGTAAACAACTTTTTGTATCTAAACGCTCCAAACTGCTTATTAGCTTTCCAAACACTCTCTAAACAAGCTGTGTCCAACATCCTCAAGTAAGCAAATCCCAAACACCCTCTTGGAGGTTCCAAAAATCATAATGACATATCTTACTTCTAATAAGTTAGGGGGTGTTTGTGGGCTTAAGACTTATTGCTTTGACACCTTTAAAATTTTTTTTTTTTTTTTTTTTTTCATAACTCAAATTTTTCCAGCTTATTTTGAAGACTCGTGAGCTAATATGAGATTACTATAAAATAATAAGCTCATATAAGCCCTAAACCTTAAAATAAGCCGGAAAACTAGAGCTTATGAAAAATAAGCCTATATCACATAAGCTTAAACATATATATCATCAACTACATTTCACATTATCCACACAAATCATGAATCATAAATAACAATATACAACATGAAACTGGAATGAATCATTGCTGATTATTACCATTGAGACGACAACGCTGATCTGAACCGGGTTAACCACCATCTCCCACTTAAAAACAAGTAAACCAAAAAACCCACGAAAACAATAACAAGAATGGTCAGCCAAAACACTTTTTTGAAACCATTTTTTTCTTAACTGGCCTCCTAAACATCTTGCCTTTGATCTGCTCATTTCTAAAAAATACTAGTACGTCATTTAACAAATAAGATTTTTTTTATATTAAACGAAGATAATCATTTTTAAGAGGTTATTAAAGAAGTGTGGTTGAAAGAGATCTAACGTAGTTTAATGTTTGAATGTTCGTTGATTGCCACACGCTGCTTTTTAAACCTTTTTAACTAATTAGTGATAGTGATGGATTATTGACGCACATTTCCGTCCAATTATTGTCGCCGACAAATAAAAACATAAATGTGCTTTGTTTTTTATACTTTTTATAGAAGGCTTTTTCTAACATGTGGTGGGGACACAGACTGTGTGTCACAGCCTGATTGGCCAGCAGTTATTGTTATTAATCATTATCAGACCTCACAAATAACTGCTGGCCAATCAGGCTGTGACACACAGCCTGATATCCCCACCTTAACATGTGCCTCTGGGGCACATGTTAGAAAAACATGATAAAAATAAAAGTTTTAGCTATAACTAATTAATTACTGTTTTATTTAAAGTTGTTAAATATAATTTCATATAATGGTAATTTATACTCCCTCCGTCTCACATTAAGTGTCCACTTGACTTTTTCAAAGTCTTTTTTCTTCAACTTTGACCTTAATGATTTCTTTTTATGTTATATGATACTTGATGCAAGATATATGAATGGATAGAGTTTTGAATATATTTTTCGTTGGTAGAATTTTCGTTCAATATTATATAACACAAACAAAAATATTTATGGTCAAAGTTGAGGAAAAAAGACTTAAAAGATTCCATTGTGGACACTTAATATGGGACGGAGGGAGTATCTAATTTTAGTAGTGGATAATTTGAGACATCCCGAAAAGAATAGATGGACAGTAATTTTGAAACGGAGAGAGTACCGGTGCTTATTTAGGAAATATTTTTTTCAATTAATTGTTTTAAGATCAGTCGTAACGGGAGACTGAACGCGTTCCCCCACAAGAGTCGCTAGCGAACGCATCTCCCCTTGTTTTGGATTGATAGGGTCAACAACTCGACATGATGAAATGGGAGAAATATACTAGCCAACGGCTAGTTTTTGTATCGTTAGGTGTTTGTTTTCATAAATATATTTTTTTAAATAATACAATCTTCTCGGATAAATATCACCTTATCTTCTCTATTTTTTCACTCTTTCTCTTTTACAATTATTATCTTCTTCAACTATTCTCCAACTTAAAAAATGTCTTACAAAACTCCCAAAACCAAAACACTAAAATCCCGACGTCAATAGAACTTTACAACAACAACCGGCCCCAATTTTCAATTAACTAGACACTTATTGGTTTTCAACCCCTAGTTTCGTACACCAAACACAACATCAGCAACCTATGTACGCAAATAATTCGTTTTCTCCTCCGCATAACCAACAACAACAAAACAAATGTAGCAATCGTTTAACCACAACAATCTCAAATGTATCGTCCACAAATGTAATCACCACCGTATAAGTCTCAACCTTCTTAACCTTTTTTCTACGGTTAACCGTTTTGGAGTTGATGACAAATTTGAGTCGTTATTTGTTTATGCTCCTGTGGTCCAAGGGTCAGTGTATATCTGTAACCCGTTCAAGACGAACCCAGGGAAAAAAATTGGGAGGGGGGGGGGGGGGGGGGGGGGGTGGGGGGGGGGGGGGGGGGGGGGGGGGGGGGGGAGAGGGGGGGGGGGTATGCGAAGAGGCACCCATCAAAAGGAATATAAAAAAAGACGTCACAATCCAAGAAGAACGGAGAACCAATCAATGAACCATGAACCCTGAGGAAGAGACAAACTTTGTGTAAAGCTGGATAAACCGATAAAAACCGAGAATTACATTTGAAGGAAATGCTAAAAAGTCTTCCGGGTTTTTGATAGAATGTTAGGTAACTTTGAGATTAAAGGGGGAATCGAAAAAGAGATAAAACATTCCCTTATGGGTGATCACGGTCCGAAAACCGGACCGAATAAGACCGAACCGGACCGAAACCGACCTTGGCCAAAACACCAGACCGAAACCGACCTTGGCTAAAACACCGGACCGAAATGGTCTGGTCCGGTCCCGGTCGGTTCGGTTCGGTTCGGTTTGGTCTTTGGTCCGGTCCGGTCCAACAAGGCATAATTGCCGGGTTTTTTGTAAGACCGGAACCAGACAGGAACGGCCGAAGAACCGAAAATAAGAAAAAAAGGACCGAAGACCAGACCAAAAAAAAAATAATTTACAAAAAAAAAAAAAAAAAAAAAAAAAATAGGTTCATATCCGGTCTGTCGATTCCGTTCAACGGTTTTCGGTCCAGTCCGGTCCGTGATCCGTTTTGCTCACCCCTAGATTCCCTCAACAATAAATAGGAAAATAGGCTTCATGTTAAAGCTACTCAATTATGCAGTTGACGATAATTTAAAACGGAGGTACTAGAGTGACGCAAATGACCAACTAATCTACGATCAAGCGTGTATCGAGTATCCTACTATTTATAATTTGACCTTCACACTGATTGAACCATGGAAAATTTTGAAGCACCATAGCAAATGGAAAACGGTAGAAATGCCAAGGTTTTACAACAAATCCAAAGAATCCGCTTCACGCGGACAATGGAAAACACCTCACATGCAACTTCGAACTCAACGCAAGCTGGTTTTAATCTGAACGACGAAGCAACTGATTCAGATGATGTAGAGGTTCGACCAATGGGTCGGGACAAGGCTAAGAAGAAAGTGTCATCCTCCTCTGTTCGTTCAAAATCTTCAGTTGTTGTTGGTGCACTTGCTCTTATTGACCAGTTGGTCGATAAATGAAAAGATGTCGCGTCGCGTTTATTTTCAAGCCGAAAGGAATCATCGGGTGAGTATTTGAGAAATAAAGGAAGGCGACAACGGAATTGAAGAGCGGCGCGTAGGACAAGTGTAATTGGAGAACTAAGGCTTGCACGATGAAAAACTGAACAAAAAGACAAAAATAACAACAATCCAAGGAATTTAAAGAATAGAGGCCTGCACACCATAGAGAAAAACTTGAGCTGCAACGTGATATGTTCTAATTTAAACAAGAAAAAAAAGATAAAGACATCATCTTCCACAATGAACCCGATGAGCATTTGACCAGGAGACACGAGAGAGGGTTTGGGAGTTTGAATCGATAAATCAAGGAGTGATATAAATTAGAGTATTAGTTTAAGTTTTAAAATTTTATTATAATGTCTTAATTTTATCTAAATTATTAATGTAATGTTTTTTTGTTATTTATGAAATTAAATTTAAAAAAAGATTTAGTCATTTTTTTTTGAACAGAATCCTTTTATTAAGAAACATCAAGCACTACGCAGAATTACAAAGAAAGAGGTAGGGTGTTGAATCCAACTAAACCCAACCAAAGTTTTTTTTCCTCTAAATTCTAGCAACATACCAATTAAAAGAAAACGAAAACTTGTCATCCAAAAATAAAACTTGTTACGAGTTTCGGAGCTCGCAAAAAGAGAGTGTGATTCCATAGGAACAAATGCACCATCTAAACATAGAACACGTATAAGTAAAATGCCTTCTAACACGCCTTTTACGAGATTTAGTCATTTATTTGGTCATCATTACGAGCATTTAGTCATGCATTTGGTCTTAGAGAGAAAAAGTTGAGTTGACAATAAGGTGGGGGTGACCCAACCACCATGGGCCATACTGAGTCCTATGAGTTTATTAAGATCAATATCTCTAATATTTATCCTCTATCTCTATCCTCACAATTTAAAAGCATTAGCACCTTCTAATTTAGAAGACGTAAAAAATTTGAAGTAAAAGAATATTATTCTTTGGGAAATCTAATTCAAGCCATTAGTCAACCTCACTTTAAATGCATATGTTTTTATATGCCAATATGTAACCTAACTTTAAATGACCTTAAATGTATCTATTTTTTCATAATAATCAACTCATTTAAAAGGTCACTGCAACTTTGTCACTGCCCATTTTATAAAACATATATAAACTTACACAAAACAACACACCCCACTCTATTTTCTATGAAAAACTCTCCACATTTAGGATTATTCCCCACTACGGTTAGTTTCTTCTTCTTCCTTTAAGTTTTTATTTTTCTTTAACAAATCTTGCACGTGATGACGTTTATGGACAATGGCATACAAATGGATTTGTGGTTGCCTGAGAAGGAAACGAGGTGTCAGATCTTGCTAACCTATTTCGTATTTTTTGGGTTGTTCAGTAGATTATTAATGTTATTCTTACAGGTATCGATAAGTGATTAGTGTAAGTATTGATAAGTGGTTAGTGATGCTCAAGGGGTATATCAAGATGTTGATGGTGGGGTGGAAATAGTACCAATTTGGTCATATATTTTTTCTTGGTTTAATGAGTTAGACTCGGAGTGGATTTGAGTCAGATCGAATAATCTTAGTAATGAGGAGATGATACGTGAAAGTGTTGTGTAGTCGTTTGTAGCATAGAACACCATAGAAAAATCTTATTATTTATTGCATTATCATTTCTTTAGTATGATTTGTATAACTTATTTCAATGTCCCAATTTATCTAACATATTTTAGCTAGCAGAATATCGCTACAAGATCAAGTGTTTATTCATTGCAAGCTATTAAGAGATGAATTTATTATAATATTTTTCATTATTTACATGTATTTGTCAACTGGTTTTTATATATTTTTTCCTTATAGTTAAAACACCCATGATGTACACAAATTTATATTACTCAACTTATTACTTATATATATTCAATTTCTCCAACCAAACGTAATTGTGGTGGATCACATATAAAAATTCAATAAACTTTGTAACAACCAGTAAACATGTAATAGCTATCAACAAATTCATTTAACTGGTAAGTTGTAACAACCACTAAACACTTAGTGTAACAACTATCCAAAAATTAATGATATAATATTTAGACTTATAACATTTACTGAAAAGTACACCGACAATGCAATATTGAAGGAAAATCATATTGCTATAAATCACGAAATAAACACTTAAATTTTTAAGTCAAACAATGTACTATCATAGTATCATTAAAAGTTAATTTTGAAGTTCATAACTTTAACAGATTTTTTATTACCTTTTATAACAAAAAAATGTCTCAATTTAATATTAAAATTTTAAAAATAAAAGTGATAATCATTTACACTATTAATAATTTTGACGTTTTACTTTCGAAAAACATATCTCTACTACTTTATAAAGTTGGTAGTTGAGACATGCTAAACAAGGACGATTTAAAATGAAAAACATTTAACCGCCAAAAAAAAGTAATTTTTGTCGGTCGTTGGGACCAAAACATTTCTTGTTTGGGAAAGATATAAAGCAATTAGTTAATGTCACAATATACATTTTTAAATTCACATCAGATTTAATGTATATGTTTTTTAACCAGCATGTGTTAATAATAGTCAATTTAAAAAAGTTTGTAACTCATGGTAAAAAGGAGTTATGAGCATTAATTGGCCAATTAATCTCATAACATCCTCCATGAATTCATAGTGGTTACATGACCATAATCATGGTCATTAAGTTATTGTTGAAACTGCCCCTTTAATAGGTCAAAGTGATTACAAACATTTAACGTTGAAACCGCTCATTTAATAGTATGTATCTCTACTGTTTTATATAAAAAAATTGATTTGTGAATTATATATATACATGATTGACATAGATAATCCATTTTTAAAATTTTAATCTAAAAATGTATAACTTCAGTGGGTTCTAACACTATGGCTTACCTAATTCGACAAGTCAAATCTTCATCAATCGTTAATGTAAAAATATATTTTTTTATAAACAGTTAGGTTTATCTTTAATTTATGTCTTTAACTACTTATGTTACTCTCTTTAATTTGAACATTATGTTATTTGGATGTGAAATAGTTGCATCGGTATGGTTAATAGTTATTTTAATTAAAATTTGTCATTATTTCGTAAATGTTATGTTAGAAAAAACACACAAATAAATAACGTTTGCTCGTCATAATATTTAGTTACCGGGTACCCGCCGTCGCATTGCGCGGGTACCCGGCTAGCATTACTCTTAAGTATTCTTTAATACATTTTAAGATTGGTCAAATTTAAATTTAAC